>VDFB02340660.1:0-18529 GCA_007258455.2 Sequoia sempervirens | reverse complement strand
TTGAATAGATAACTGTCATTAAAGAATTTGTTGACAGGCAAGGTCGACCATCAAATTTAAGCCCTGAGTGTGAGATTTGAGCTTGAAACAAGTCTCACGCCTACAAACATTGAAAAACAACTTTTAGTTGCCATTTAATGGTAGAAGCCTCCAAAATCTCACTTATCACGTAAAAGTCAGATAAATATTAATTTTTCAACTAGATGGGAACATGTTATTTTCATTTGTAATATGTTTTGTCAATTTGATGATAACTTACTTTTTTCATTTGCATTGTTTTATGTTTTAAATTTGTATGCAAATATTTCAAAATTAGATAATAATTATTTTCTTTAAGAAAAATCTAGATTTGTCTAAATTTATTTTATTTCATTACTTAGCACTTATTATTAATTGTTTAATCCAACCAATTCTTGAACTTCCTTTAGGTGCAAGTGCTAGTAAGTAGTAATTGTATCTCTTAATCACCCTAGTGAAATCATCATTTCTATCTTGATCCTCAACGCATGAGAGTCCATAGATTTCTTTTTTTATATTAAGACTTATGCATAGCAATTAAATAAAAAGAATTAACAATAAATTATCAAGTTGAACCATTTATAATTAATATAAATATAAAAGAGATATAATACCCATAATATATTTATTAGTAATTAAAAAATATATTTTGTCAAAAAATCTTAAAAATTAAACAATTGAAACAATACTACAAAATAAAAAAAAATTAGTTTCTTTGATTAAAACAATGATTTATACAAAAGTTATATTTTCAATCCTTTGTTTCTTTAAAAATAATTATAACTTTAAAATGAATGTAAGAGTATGTAGAGATTTGATCTTCAAAAAGTTTAGTCTTTTAAATAGATATTTTATTTCTTGATTCTATGCATGTTTTTATATGGGATTCCATAGATTTTCTTTTATGGGAGATTTATGCATTAGAAATAGAAATTAAAAAATAGCAATACTATCAAAGTTAAACATCAATATAAATAGAAAGTAGATACCATGACCATAATATATTTAGTAATAATTCAAAAATATATATTTATATTAATTTTAAAGAAACTAATCTATGATTTATACATTAAGTTATATGTTTATTCATTGTTTCATTAGAAAAAAAAAAAACTTAAAAAAGAATGGGGCATGTAGAGATTTGATTTCTAGACGAAAATAGCTTTTTAAAGTATTGATATTATCTCTTTGATTCACAAGAAAAATATAACTTTATTTTTAATGGAAGAGAATGTAGAGATTTGATTTCTAACAAAACTAACTTTTTAAAGTAGTGATATTATCTATTGATATTAGTTTTTTTCTATATTGCTAAAATTGTTGAACAGTTAGATCTTTTTCAATTGTAAATAATTTCAAATGAAAGCTATGGTTTATACAATAAGATATATGTTTTTATCCTTCGTTTCATGTTAGAGAAAAATATAAGTTACAAAGGAATGAGAGCACGTAGAGATTTGATTTCTAAAAAAAAAAGTAATGATATTCTCTTTTTGATTCATGAGAAAAAAATATAACTTAAAAAGGAAAGGGAGAGAATGTAAAGATTTGATTTCTAAAAAAATTAGCTTATCAAAGTGTGTGATAATTTAGATCAACTAAATGACTTTTATAAGGTGCATGAATGAACCCAAATCCAACCTAATCTAATCATACATAATTTGGGGCTAACAAAAGACTAGTGATTGGTCTTAGAAATGGTAAATTAAAAATTAAAAAATGATTTCTAGAAAGAAATGAAAGTAGAAAATAGAGATAGATACACTTAGAAAATAATGCAAGAAAGCTATATATTTGTAGACACTAAAAAATGTCCTGCAAGCAACATTTTCTCACTAATTTGAGTCTTTTCTGCATTTAATTATTTCCTAATGTCATATTTTTCTATTAATTAAATATTTTTATATTATTTAATTAATTCATTTTATCTATATTCTTCTTTGGATTAATTAAATTTAATTACATATTAATTAATCTTTGTTTTCATTTATAATTAAGTAAAATGTTTTTTTTAGACAAAAAGCTTAAAGTCGATAATTAAATAAATTGTTATTTATTTAATTATTCATTTTTTATTTTCCCTCCTTTCTTCTATAATTAAATAGTTATTTTTAATTATTTAATTATTCATTTAGTCTTTTCTTCTATAATTAAAAAGATTTTTATTTATTTAATCATTTATCATTTCCTTCTATCTATAATTAAATAATTGTTTCTAATTATTTAATTATTTGTCATTTTCCCTCCATCTATTATTACTAAATAATTGTTTTCAATTATTTGATATTCATATCCTTCTTTTCTTTTATAATTAAATAATTATTTTTAATTATTTAATTATTCATTTAGTCTTTTCTTCTATAATTAAAAAGATTTTTATTTATTTAATCATTTATCATTTCCTTCTATCTATAATTAAATAATTGTTTCTAATTATTTAATTATTTGTCATTTTCCCTCCATCTATTATTATTAAATAATTGTTTTCAATTATTTGATATTTCATATCCTTCTTTTCTTTTATAATTAAATAATTATTTTTAATTATTTAATTATTCATTTTCCCTCTCCTAAATAAAATAATTGTTATAATTATTTAATTTATCTATTCTTATCTGAGCTCTATTTCTCACCCAATTTCTTGGATCATGGTCCCTTCTTCCCATCCTTATCTATTTTCTTCTAAATTAACCTCATCCATTGATCATCATACATCATCACTTGATCCCCACCCTTCATTTGAATTGGGATTTTTATAAAAGCAACCTATCACTCTCATTTCAAGGTTAACCACAATCTTCAATATTTTGCTATCGCTCATATCATTCATCTTGAGGAACCATAATCTTTGAAGTTTTGCTATCTACTATCTTGAGATCTTGTTATCATACATCAATATTGAGCTTATCATACATCTTGAACACTACAAATCTGAGAGTAGACAAAGCAAAATGGAGAAGAGCAATGAAGGAGAATCAACTATGGCATAGAAATTGAGGTTTCATTGCATTATTATTAGATTTCTATTGTCATTTGTGCTTCATTGTTAGATTAGGGTCATTATGGCTTGAATTTAGATAGTTTTGTGGTTGCTATTGATGATTCATGTTGACGAGGGAGCAAACCCAAGACACAGAAAATGATGCCAACAACTAGAGAACTTTTATTATTATTTAGAATGGAACTTCTTACATGTAGAGGATCACAAATCCTCAAGCTCTCCAATACATGCAAATTATAGAAATTATAGAAAATTACAAAATACCCCTTTCAAGATGTGTGAACTCTTTTCCCAAAAGCTACCAAAAATCAAATCTAAGCCCATAAATAGAGCTCCTTTCTAATTTGGAGCCAAAACATTCAAATTTGAGTTTTGGTGGTTTGGCGCCCAAATTACAATTTGAAATTCACATTCAAAAATTAGCACATTTCTAAAAATGCACCAACTTTCGGAAGCCATAACTTTTAATCCGACTGTTGGATTTTCAATGATAATACCTTTTCGGAAAGCTCTCAAAGACGATGTGGCCCATATTTTGGGTTTTTTGCAAATTTTGGGCCCATCCGGGGCCTCTAAGGGCCTCAAATTTGGCTTCAAATATTTTAATAGCTAAAGGGGTATCCAGAAATGCAAAAACATCTAAGAAACAACCAACAAAAATTAAAATCTTTCTTTTTTGGGTGATGTAGGATTGCCCTCACACCACTGGATGCTCACGCATCACATGTTTTCCCTCAAATTTTCCTATCTACAAATTGGTGAACCTTATGTGAACTGGATTTTATGAAATTTTGAGTTATAGGTGGTGCACCACAATTGTTTTGCACAACACCACAATCGTTCAATTAAACACCACAATCATCATCTGCAACGATGCATGTGAGGTTTAGTGCACCACATCTATTGCTCAAAACTTCACAATTGTCATCTACAATGCCACATTTGACTATGATTTTGCAAATTTCATAATTGCTTCATTACTGCTACTTTTGATCATTTTACAAGGATTTGGTTATTTTTCTGACATCTTGACAGTGAGCTTACACCATTTGCATCATCAGATTTGTTGTATTTTCTCAAATTTTTGTGTGTTTTTTAGGTTTAGATTTGTGTGCCACATTTGTTCAATAATACATTGCAATTGTTAGATTTTGTGATGCATATGTGCATCACAATCATTTCCTAAGACACTACATTTAACTATCAAGCAAAAAGAGGGTATAAGATTGAGTTTTTCATTTTTCTACTTTTTGCATTCAATAGGGTAGAGATTTTTGGTTACTGATATTTGATTTCCAACTGTGTGGCAAACGTTGGGAGAAGACTTTAAACTAAACTACTAATTCAATTTCTTGCAAGTTTCATTATGTGTTTGTGATTTCTAAATTAGGAACATTTGGAATTGGTGCTTAAAAAGAATAAGTGTCTTCCATGTTTTGAGCACTTGCACGTATGTTAGTTAGTTACCAAAAGCATGTTTGTCTAAAGTATCCTATCCCCTTGTGCTACGTGTGATTCGTGGGTGATGAGAAATAATGACACCATGTTGTCTTAAGTATCCTCTCCCCTTGCGCTACGTGTGATTCATGGGTGATGAGAAAGAGCAATACACAAGATTTCTTTTTTTTTTATTTCAAGTAGGGTGGGCCTACTTGTGGAGTTTCACCCTAGGGAACAACCTCTAGTGTATATACCTCCAGTATGCTATATAAAAGGGAAAAAACTGAAAGGTGAGCTCAATCTTCATATTTGCATGGAGGGTGGGCTCTACAGTCCCAAGTGATTCCTAATAGGGGTTAGAGATTTTGGTCTCCCATAACTACTATGTTGTGGTGTTCTTTGGAGTTCCTCCACTATGAACCATTGTTTTAGAAGCTTAAGACCTTTTTGGGTGTTTGCTATTTTTGGTGCATCTTGATAGCATCATCATGAGAAGTTACTTACCATGTACGATTCTTCGTTGAGGTGATTCAGTTCCTTGCTTGGATTTCATCCTTTCAAGGCAAGGGGTGTTAATGTGGTATATGACCTTGGCATACCCTAGTTACCCACTCCATTTTTCATATTTAAGAACACTAAAAGGTGTGTTATGCCCATAATAGTAGATAACCCATTATTACTAGCTAGGTTGTGCTTGCTTAAAGTGTTTTTGAACCAAGGCCTAGCAAGTTTTGTGGAAGAAAACTTGTAAAATACTCCACTTTCTAAAGCGTCAAAAGATTTAAAACAACCAAATTTGTCTTCTAAGTGTTTGTTGTGTTTTATGATCAAATCTAGAAATTGTCCAAAAAGGAAAACCTTTCAGAAAACATCAATTTTAGACCAAAAACTAGAACATTTCAACTGTGAGTTAAAATACTACATCGCAATTGTTAGTTAAAAGACTACAACTATCAGAAATAACACCATAACTGCCATAAACCCTGAGAAATCTAGAAACCTACATTTTCTTGTGCACTGCAATCGACTGATTCTACACTGTAAGTGTCAAATTTTGCATCGCATCTATAAAAATTCAAAATTTTGGGGAAAGATTTGTACATCCAATTCTCAATTTCCTTTTAGACAGCGACCATGTAGTTAGACCTAAGACTTGTTGTTTAGTTTACCTTTGCATTCAAAACATTTTACCATTTTCTTTATCTTAGCTCTCATCTCCTAGTTTAAATTGGTCATCTTATTTCATCCATCATCACCTTTGAGTCTTAAAATTAGGAATCTTATCAGACCTTTGATCATACCATATTCACATATTTGAGTGTCTTGACCTTGTCATATTTCATCTATCTTATCCTCAAGTTGGGCCTGAAACACATGTGTCTAGTTTAGGTTCATCTTTTATTCAATCATCATCATCATCTTGGTTAGTATCCTCTTGAGGTCTTGGCATTTAGATTTGTTATCTTGGGTCACCATAGTTTTCCTAGCATCCCTTTTTATGGTTCAAAGTTATATATCCAAAAGCATAGTCATAGTCTCATTTGATCACCTTGCATTCCAAACATCGTCATAGTTGCATTATCATCTTGCATCTTTATATCCAAAAAATCCCAAAAACATAGAATAGCATCATTTCCATTTTACGTCTCTATCTTTAGTTGTATTCATCCCAAAAGTCTCAAAATCCAAAAATTCACAAGTCTTATATGGTCCTCACTAGGTCACAAAGGAAACAAAACAATATGGATCCCTCAAATGACCCCAACTTTAATCCTACTAGCACCATGAATTTTGGGCCATCTTCAAACCAACCACCTATGTCACAACCTCAAAATGTAAATCCATTTTCCAATATTACATTGAATGGGGTGGAACAAGGTTTAACTCAAGAATAAGTTGACAATGCTTCCCAAGATCTTGGGATATTGTGTATCATAGATGAGCTTGTTGCAGTAGATCTTGATCGATACTTTTTAGCACTTGCTAAAAATGGCACACCTACCAAACTTCTTGTTGGTTTTGAAATTTCCAAAATAGTAGAGGGAACAATACAAACTCAAGGTCATGTCCATAACACACTTCCACCAAACCATCCCACTTCACAACAAATGCACACTAGTATGCCACTTGGGGGAACTACACATAATGCAACACATGTTAACATCCCCCCTACTTGAACATTTGGGATGAAAAGTACAAATCCAACATCCAATGCACTAAGTCCCTCATTCTTAAATCCATTTTCTACAACATCTAACACCATGTGTACCTCATTTTCAAATCCATTCACCACATTGTCATCTCAAAATGTTGCACCATCAACCAATACTATGTCCATGTGTCAAAATATCACAAATCAAAATCTGTCAAATAAGACACAAAGGATTCATATTGCCACACCAAAAAAACAACCCCAAATAACTAACACTACACCAAACACAAACATGTCTTTTGGGTCAAATGTGAACACCAATCCACCTCCATCTCAACATAACATCAATCCAAATCCCAACTTCACACCACAATACCAACAAATGAATCAAAATCCATCCCAACATTATACTAGTTCTAATACCATGTTCACATCTCACTTCCAACAAGGTAATCAAAATCCTTCCCAACAAAACATCAATCCAAATCCAACATTCACATCCAACTTCCAAAAGCAAAATCCATCCTCATCATACACCGACCTCAACACATTCAACACAAACACAAATGTGGGTCCTCAAAATTCCAATCCATTTATACATCTTACACAAAATCAATTAAACATGCCACCATCACCCATGGACACTTTAGCACAACAAATTCAAAGATTGCAACAACAAATCTCCAACATGTAAGTGAGTGGGACAAAGAAAATGTACTCCATTGAGGAATTATGTCCTTATCCCTTTGATCGAAGTATATACATGCCACCTTTCCCCCAACATTTTAATGTACCAAACTTCAACAAATACAAGGGAGAGGGAGATCCAGTAGAACATGTGAAAGAGTTTCATACTACTTTCATGGATGTCACATTTTACCACACATACTTGATGAGATTATTCCACAACCTTTTGGGGCAAGCTCTAGAGTGGTTTGCACATCTAACTCCTGAGATAGGAACATGGAATGAACTAGTTGATAAGTTTGTCGTACACTTCTCCTACAATATTGAAAGTGATATGACCCTTGTAAAATTGTGTACAATCAAATAAAAAGAAGGGGAATCATTTAGCTCTTTCTTCCAAACATGGAGAAGTATGACTAGTAAATATCCTTGTCACATACTTAAAAAATAGTTGGTTCATATCTTTGTTGAAAATCTCAATACAAAACTATTGCACCAACTCCAAATCCATTGTTGCAATACATTTGAGGATGTCGTTAAAAGGGTGTCTTTATTGAGAAAGCACTCCTTGAAAAGGTTTAGTCAAAATCTTCAAAGAAAATCAAAACAATTCCAATGGAAAAAACAAATTTTGGTCTAGAAACAAGAATGTCATAAATGATGGGGTAGTTGATGCTAAAGTGATTAACAAAGCTCTCCTCACCATTAGCCTCAAAGGTCCTTCTACATCAAACAATCAACCAACGAGTCATGATCAATCCACAAACATAGTTCAGAAAAAATTGCAACACCGAGTTCCTCCACTAACAAACACACAAAGATGAACATACACAACCCTAGGGGAATCCATTGAATCAACCTTGAAGAAACTATTGCAATCAAATATCATTCAACTCTCAAAAATCAAACACTATGAACCAGGACCTCTCAAACTGTCTTGGTAGAATGACAATGATTTTTTTGTGAATATCATTGCATGAAAGGACATAAGACATCTTCATGTTACAAACTTAAGAACATCATTCAAGATCTCATTGACTAGGGTGACATATCTATAGACAATTCACAAGGGTCCTTGAATACAGATCATACCATTCTCAAAAATTCTTTACAAGACCATGGGTCAAGAAAATCCTCTAGTTTGAAGGGACTAATACAAATAACCAAGCTAATTATACCACCGTCTCATATGAGTATACCATTAATAAAATCTGAGCTTTTGACAATAATGTCTTCAAAATCACCATCAAGAAAAATCCAAAATGTGTCGTTACAACCTCAAGATCTAAAGTAACCTTGCAAGGGGTCACGTCTAATCTGCATCCAAAAACTCAGTACAATCTCTTAGATCATCTAGGGAAAACTCTCGCGTAGATATCCATTCTTGAGTTGCTTTGCATATCTCCCGAACATATAGCTATTTTGGACAAAGTCTTGCAATAGACTTCCATCCCCATCAACCTAAATATCAATCAATTTCAGGCCATGGTAGGGTACTTGGCTACCACCCATCATGCTACATTTTATGAACAAGACCTTCATACACAAAGATCAAACCATAATGATTTGTTACACTTTGAAGTACACATTAACAAACACAAAATCAAACGAGTCTTGGTAGACGGTGTTGTAGGTTTGAATATATGTACCATAAAATTGGTTATAACATTGGGATTCTCTAAAGATTATATAGATACATTTAAGAAAATTATCATAAGGGTTTATGATGACGTCGAGCATTCTTCCAAAGGTGTAATTACACTTCTCATAAGAGTTGGACCAACCATTTAAAATACAATATTTCCTTGGATTTGGACCTACCATATAACCTTCTCCTTAGTTGCTCATGGATTCATGCCATGAAGGTCATCCCTTACTTATATTATCAATGCCTTAAGTTCCCTTATAACAACAACAAAATCACCATAACAGGCGATCCTAATCCCTTCCAGTACTATAGTAGTCTAAAAGGAACCATTGAGCATCAAGTACCCATCAATCAGGAAGCCTCTCCATCTACCTCATCACATTACATTTATCCTCTTCATTATCCATAGCTTCTACTCCATCCACTCCCCTTCCTAAAGGTAAAGCCCAAATCCAAGACCAAGGACATGGAGAGTATAAGATTAAGAGTTCATTTTATATTGGGAAGCTACCCACATCACGTAAGTCTTATGGTAAACCAAGTAAAAAAGAATTGAAGGTTTTCATCCATAACCCTCCCATTACTTTCACTAAGTGGGGTGAGCTAAGCATGGAAACTATAGGTGATGATATTTCTAGATGGATCTATAATATTAAGAAGACACTGAGCCTGCACAAATACCGGTGGAGAGATATGGAAAAGGTTTTGAGATCATGAAACAAAAAGGTTATGATGGACATAGTGGACTTGGATTGCATAAGAATGGAATGAAAAAACCCCTATTTCCTCCTAAGTTACCACAAAACAAAGGGCTAGGGTATACACAATTAAAATTGAGTCCTCGTACTAAGTTGCTTTTAGAAATAAACATTAATGTTTCTAATGACATCAATACATCTAAGGAAAATACTGAGATGAGTACCCCCGAACTAGACTATACTAATGGTCAAGCTTGGATTGACACCTTTTGGGATCTTGAAAATACATCTATATTTACCATATTTACCCTATCCTTGAGCTATACTAATACCGATGGTGACCTACCCCTAGTCTACCCACAATTAATAGATTTAGACCAACAAGGACCTTCGAGTTTGGAAATATTTAAGAACGATGAAGCAATAGCTGAGTTTATGGGACTTCGAGAAGGAATATTGAGTGGGGATCATAAAGTTGGGTTCATCATAGAACTTGATAATGCAACTTACTTTGGGGATTCTACTCCACCTTCAAGTCACAAAAGTGAAAAAAAAAAAAAAAGGTCTCTAGGTGAAAATCAAAAGGCAAGTCTTTAGACTGTGAAAAATTAAAAAGAAAGGATGTGCCTGAGGGTGAAAACCTCCTTGAGGCACCTAAGAATGGAGGGCTGGATATGCTACCTATAAGTCAAGAGAGATCACCATTGCTTGTAGAAAAGCCAAAGGAAATAAACATTGGTACCGATGATAGTCCTAGGATTGTTCACTTTACAACATATTTGACAATCACTAAAAAACCAAAATTCATGAGTTTCTTTTTAGAAAGACAAATCAATTTCACTTGTTCATATGCTAATATGCTTGGGTTAGATCATGAGCTAGTTTTGCATCATTTTCCACTATTCCCAAATGCAAAACCGGTCAAACAAAAGTGGAGAAAAGTACACCCCCAAATCACACTCTTAGTACAGGCAGAGTTGAAGAAGTTGCTAGACATTGGTTTCATTCAACCTATAGACTATGCAGAGTGGATTTCAAATCTTGTCCCAAAGATGACTTCTTGTTGTCAAACATTGACATCATAGTAGACCTAATAGTGGGATATGAAATGCTATCACTCATGGATAGTTTTTCAGGTTATAATCAAATCAAAATTTCCCCTAAAGATCAACATAAAACAAATTTCAATTGTCCTTGGGGTACCTACTATTGGAATGTCATGCTTTTCAGTCTTAAGGACACTAGAGAAACATACCAAAGGGCTATGAATATAATTTTTCATGATTATATGCATACACTCATGGAAGACTATGCTGATGAATTGTTGGAAAAATCACCATTGAGAGATAGTCATTTAGATGTGCTAAACAAGATTTTCAAAATATTGGAGGAATACAAGATCAAATTAAATTCAAAAAAGTGTGTTTTGGGGTAACATTTGGAAAACTACTAGGATACATTGTGTCACGCAAAGGTATTGAAGTTGACCCCACAAAAGTAAAAGCTATTATGGATATGCCTCCACCAACTAATATAAATTAGTTACATAGTCTTCAAGGGAAGCTACAATCAATCTAAAGGTTCATAGCTTAGTTAGTCGATAAATGTTAACCATTCCAATAGTTTATTCGTAAGGGAGTCCCTTTCATATGGACTAATCATTGTCAAGAGGCCTTTCAACATATCGAAGTCTATCTACTATCCCCTCCATTTCTTATGCCTCCCATCAATGTTACACCACTAAATCTGTATATATCAATAACACCATCAATATTGGGGGAACTTTTGGCACAAGATGATGAAGAAGGAAAAGAATGATCCATATACTATATTAGTCACACACTTGTAGGGTATGAGCTTAACTACAATCCTATTGAACGAGCATGCCTTGTAGTTGTCTTTGCCACTCAAAAGCTTCGACATCATATGCTAAATCATCATACAAAGCTAGTAGCAAAGATAGACCCCTTGAAGTACCTACTCAACAAAGCAACTCTAACAGGTTGACTAGTGAAGTGGGTAATGATCTTGAGTGAGTTTGATATAGAATATGTTGATCGAAAGACAATAAAAGGACAAGTGATAGTTGATCAACTTGCAGACTTTCCCACAATAGTAGATCATCCTTTGGTGTTTGATTTCCTTGATGAATCAATTTTCATAATAGAAAGCTCTACTACATGGAAGCTATATTTTGATGGGTCTTTCACAAATCATGGTTCTAGAGCTAGTCTTCTCCTCGTCACACCTCAAGGAGATTCAATACCTAAGTCATATAGAATAGCATTTTCTGTTGCAAGTATGTGTAGTTGGTGTTCTCATTGATGTCAACAAGCTTATGTGTTGTCATTGGTGTCAACAATATGAGGAGTTTGTTGCATGGATGGAAATTGGTATTGAGTTTAAGTTGTCTCTAATAATGCTTTAAGATTAGTTGCATTATGTTGTCATTAGTAAGCTACCAATGCCAACCTCTAGTGTTTCTTTGATAAGCTTCTATCTATGGATGTATGGTTGATTTGCTAGGTTGCAGTTGGCTTGGTGATGATGAGGTTGTATACACCTAAAAATGTTCTGGAGAATATAATTGATTAAATATAAATTATTTGATTAATAACCTTTATTTCATCTACTATTAAATAAATAGAAATATGTATTTATAGCTCATCTTAAAATTCTTCAATCTTTATTCTATCATTATCTTCTTAATTAAATAAACAAATTTCACTTGGTTTTATTTAATTATCATAAATAAATTCATCTACTTAATAAATAAATAGAAATATTTATTTATATTAAGTTCACTTTTAATTCTTCTATTATTTTCCTCTTAATTAAATAAAGATATCCTAAAGTCTTATTTAATTATCATATCCCTTTTTATTAAATAAGTAAATATCAAATATTTGTTTTATTTAATTAAATATCTTCTTACTTTGCTAAATTTGAATAAATCATAAAATATTCAAATTAAGGCATAAAGCAATATTCCTCTATTCACTCACCAATAAAATTAGATTTTTAAATCTAATTAATTTAATTGGCATTCACGGGAAAGCTTCAGAGACAAACTTGTAGGAAATCCTCCTCAATTTCCTTCCTCTAATTCTTCCTATCATCTTGCCTGATGTTTTCATGGGGAGAAACCATTCCCATGATCAGCTCAAGCTTTTCAATCTCTCACCACTCAATTCTCTAGATTGAATCCAAGCCTTTGTTGTGCTGCCCCTGTGTAAATGTGCTATCGTAAATCTATAAATACAACCTTCTAAAGCAAAGAATGGATTTGAGAATTCTCATCTTTTGTGCAAACTTACTTTGTAGGAATAGCAATCAAACATCTTAAGCATAGCATCAACATTTTTATCAATAACAATAGCATTATAGCATCTGTAGAATCCGTATCATGGCTCCATCATAGTTTTATCATAGCTTTCATCCATCAGGTTTTCATGTCATAATAGATTACAGTAGCATCATATCATATAGCTTTCACTCTTTAGAAGTAGATCATTGCATTTAGCATCATTGCATTCTCTAGATAGGCATTTTAAACAGTCACACTGCTTACCAAATCTGAGAGCCTTTTGTGACTTGATAATTTTTTGGAGATAGGAAACAATGAGATGCTTTCAAGTTTTTTGTGCTTTAAATTAGTTAATTGCTATTAAATCTTGATATAATGTTTCATTAAGAAGTGTTTTTAGTTGTTTTTACTCATACTTATTCCATACTTACAGAGGTAGTGTTGAATATGTTGATGATATGTCTCTCGTGTTTGATTTCCAAGTGCTTTTGATAAAATTTGAATAAAAAGAGGAAACAACATGTTGCAGTGGTGTTTTATGTTGCAAAGTAGCATTTTGGTTTAGATCCACATTTCTTCTATGTTGAAAATCTGCTTGTGTGGTTTTGATATGTTGATCAAAGGTGTTCAGAGGTGTTGTATTAAGAATTTAGTGTGTTAGATCGTTGTGTAGAGGAAGGTGTGTTCACCAATGTGTGAACTGTACTTTGCAAAGGTGTCTGGGAGAAATGTGTTTGTCTTTTGGTTTCTCTATATTTGGAAGTGGTTTCAAGTTTTGTGGATTTGGAAGGGTGTTGATAGTGTTTGTATCTTTCTTCAGTTGAAGTTGTTTGAGATTTGGTGCTTCAGAAGTCAGTTTCTTGAGTTATAGTATATGACAAAATTATTTGAGTGTACTGGTGTGTACATTTTTCAGGTGAAATTTGTTACGAAGGAATTTGTTGGATTTTAGGATGTTTGTGGAATATTCTAGATTGTGTTCAAGTGTGGCATGTGGTTGGTGAGTCATCTTTTAGATTTGATAAAGTATGTACTTAAATGTTGATGGTGTTAACACAAGTTCAACCGACCTTGGGTGTTCACACTAATTGCAAAGTTGCTTTGGTGTTTGTGGAAGCACGGTGTGGCATGTATGAGCAGATTTAGGTCCCAACTAACGTGTGTTGTGGTCCACCTTCATTCATTTCCACCACGAGAATGTTTTGTGTTGACCTAATTTGAATTTGCACAGTTGAGATGCATAGCCAACCTTGGAGAATGCTTTCAAGGTTGAAGATGGTATAAATATGTGTTGAGTTGTTAAGGAATGATAAGACATGAGTGTATGATGTGAATGGTGTGAATTGTAGAGTTTTGAGGTGCGAATTCATGCAGTGTAGTGTGAGATTTCATGTGTTAGATTACTGGATGTAGTGAGCAGGTGTCTACAATCTTCAGTAAGATTTTGAAGGTGTTGGTGATGCTATGGAGGAATTTCTAATTGCATTGAGATGGATTTCTCACTGTAACACTCTTCTCTATCTTCTTTTCTATTATGGCAGTGAACCTTTCTTTCTTTTTGGTAGTGAGCCCTTCAATAGTGAGCCCTTTGTAATCAACATTGATATTACTTTATATTGTGAGCTAATCCTCACCATGGTTTTTCCCATCTTGGGTTTTCCATGTAAATGTGGTGTTTCTTTATGTATGGTGTTGATTTGGTTCTATTTCAGTTATTTGCTTTCATGATTAATCACTCTAACATATTAAGGTTAAATTGTTCATTAATGTGGATCTGAATGTTTGTGAGGGTTTTTAAGTTTTAACGTATAACTGATTCACATCCCTCTTAGTTGTCTTATGCATTCAATATTTTCTTTTACAAATAACATGGCTAAATATGAAGCATTACTCACATGAATTTGCATGGCTATTAAATGGAAAATCAAGAACCTTCATGTTTACGATGATTCATAGTTGGTTATTTGATAGGACAATGATGATTATGACATAAAAGATGAAAAGCTTACCCCTTACAAGAGAATGGTCAACAACTTTAAGCAGTGTTTTGATCTCATTGTCTTCAATCAGATTTTGAGAATTTAGAATAAAGCAATTGACACAATGACTACCATAAGATCTCTTTTGGATATACCTAACGATTTACCTAAACATGAGTTCCTGGTGGAACAACTATTGATCCCTGCATTTGATATCCTTGAATGTGAGCTCATGTGTGAAATTGTTGGTCCTAATTCCCCATAGTATAAAGACCTTTATAATTACTTGCATGACCATATCATTCCTCCTAACTTGTCTTCCAATCAACGTAAAACCTTTATCCGACAAGCCTCTAGATATGTCATCATCAGTGACACCCTTTATCACCACAACTTAGACAACATCCTCCTTAAATGTCTCAATTTAGACAAAGCGCAAATGAATTTACACAAAGTACATGACGATATACATGGAGCTCACTCTAGTGGTCCTACCTTAGCTAAGAAGCTTATGCAAACTCGATACTATTAGCTTACTATGGAATGTGATGCATATCATTTTGTTAAGAACTGTCAACAATGTTAGATACATGGAGATCTTATGCACACACCTACTCAAGAACTTCATCCAATTACATCACCAAGATTGTCCTCTCAATGGGGACTCAACCTTGTGGGAAAGATTAAACCTACATCCACCAATGGTCATAAATTCATTCTCACTACCACTGAATATTTTATAAAATGGATTGAATCCATCTTGATGACCTACATCCACCAATGGTCATAATTTCATTCTCACTACCACTAAATATTTTACAAAATGGATTGAAGCAATCTTGATGACCTACATCACCAATAACAAAATTACCAAGTTTATCCTTAATTACATCATATACTAGTATAGTGTGCCCCAATCTATTGTTACAAATAATGGTTATCCTTTCAAAATCAAGATGTCCATGAACTGTGCAAGGAATCCCATATCCACCATAATTTTGCTACTCCATATTACCCCCAAGGTAACGGTCAAGATGAGGCATCTAATAAAACTATTATCAAAATTCTAAAGAAGGTTGTTAATGTCACCGAGTGTGACTGACATATCTAGCTTAATCCAACCTTATGGGCTTATTGAACCAACATTTGTACTCCCACTGGAGCCACACCATATTCCCTCATCTTTGGTTTCAAAGCCATTCTTCCTGAGGTCGAGTTACCATCCTTGAGAGTATCTATGCAGTAATTCATTGATGATGAAGACTATCGAGTATCGCGATTGCATGAGCTAGAGTTATTGAATGAGAGATGAGAAACTGTATTGGTCCATTTACAAGCTTATCAAAATAGTCTCTATTAGAGCTACAATAATAAGGTTTGAGCTAGACATTTTGACATTAGTGACTTGGTCTTAAAAAAAAATCTAAAGAATCAAATGGACAGAGAGAAGCCCAAAAATTTTGAGCCTAATTGGTTGGGTCCTTATATCATAACTGCAACATATGGATCTAGTGCTTATCAACTTGCTACTCCTGAAGGTGAACTATTGCTAGAGCCTATCAATAACATGCACCTTCACAAATACTATACCTAGTCTTTAGAGAATCTTGCAAAAATACAAAAAAAAAAAAGTAATCAAAAAAATAAAAATAAATAAAAAGAAAAAAGGTCAAAATTGTCACTAAAGTAAAGGCTTTTAAGAACATCATCTTGCTGACAAAATAGAAAAAAAAAAAAAATAGTAAAGAGAAATAATCTATCCAATAGTGAAAACCACTTTGGATAAGTACCATGGTGAAAACGTAGAAAACAAGCACCATGTGTAATCAGTCTTCACTCCATCATCTATCGTCATTCTATCTAATTTTTCACTCCACCCATAATAACCCATAAATATCCCCTTCCATAATAAAATACCACTTTTTCATTGATCCATAATAAAGCTTGGTCACCCTTCTCATGGCCTGATAATTATTGATGTTTAGTGCCTTCTGCTTTCCCTACCTATCCATAATGCACATCACCCATCCAATTTCATCCATAATAATTGGTCCTATACCTGATTGGTGGAAAATCCTTGACTTAGTTTTCCATATGGGATCTTAGACATGGTATCAGAGGACATAATTTGAAACCTTCCAAAAATCCAAAAATCAAAACATTCAAAAATCCAAAAATAAAATAAAACCACTTCAAAATCAAAATCAAAACATTCAAAAATCCAAAAAAACATTCCAAAATCCAAAAACCAAAACTCCAAGAGAAAATTAAAAAATCCAAAAACTCAAAAGTAGTGTTTATCAATCCAAGTTGTTGAGCTACATTGCCTCTACAACTTCATGTAGGAAAGGCCATCATTGATGAGCCCCTGAGGCTTAGGTTAGTACCTTAGGTTTTGTCATCACAAAAAGTCAGTCCATCCACAATCCACATTCCATAATAAATTGTTTGTTGTCAAGGTCATTCAAACTATGTTGCATATGCAACTTCACATAGGCAAGGCCATCATTGATGAGCCCCCAAGGCTTAGGTTTGTCCATTAGGTGTCGTTTATCATTATCCAAGTCTCATAATAAATTTTCCCTTGCTAAGGTTAACCCTTTGATCAGACACAAACAAAACAACCTACAGAGAATTGATCTTACCAAATCTCAAAATAATAGACAAACTATCCAATTAGTCTCCAATCCAAATTGATCAATTGCCTAATCACAAGTCCTTATTAACTATCACCTATCTTATATAGGATGTTTCATTGTCAAAACCAAACTTTACATATACAACACACTTTATTTCTTGAAACTAAACATCATCCATCAACTATCACCCATCTTATATAGGTTGTTTCACCCTAGAAACCAGACTCGATCCTATCAAACTATCTTATATAAGATCTTGCATTGTCAAAACCAAACTTGATGTCTTATACGAACTGCACCTCTAGTTTTATTTCACTATGTTAACATATATTAAGTTATAATTTAGAATATAAGGCCAAGTAAGCATCATGAACACCCAAGTCTACATTTCATGTGATTCTAAACAATACATTATGTTTCTTAGTTTGAGGGCCTTAATTGCATATGCATTATATACTAAAACCTTGGTTGGACTTTGTGATAAATATTTTAATCTCACACCAATTCCTAAGGTCATTTCATTTTGGGTACCAAGAGAGGTCATGTGTGAAACTACATCAAATTTGGGACTCCCAACTTAAAGTACAATGAAGAATGTAAATCTACATGTTATTAGTGGACTTACACATTGCAAAAGGTGATACATCTAATTCCAAGGTTGACTAAAGATTAAATCATTTAATGATTGGACTATTGAACCTTTTCATACTCTCCTATGATGGCATGATTTATTTTTGTGTATGTAATATCATTATAAATCCATCTATATAAGAGAGTTTGACATCATTTGAGTGCAGCTTATGTGAATCAAGGAAGATCAATGATAATAAGATAGTTCAAATTGTGAATATTGGATATCAAAGTCTTGTAAGATCTATAATATATTTTGTAAGCGAATAGTTGTGGCTTATCATGAATCAATATCATTGAATATTTGTTATTATTACACTTTTTGAATAA
>VDFB02340659.1:0-14815 GCA_007258455.2 Sequoia sempervirens | reverse complement strand
GACTTTAAAAGTGGTTTTATAAATCCTTATCAAAAATTTGCATTTCTATAATCTGGGTATTTTAATAATTTACATATTTGGAAACTAGATTCAAAATGCTAGATTTCATATTACTGACTTTTTTAAGATTCATTGTGTAAGTGCCTCAATTTTTCAGTCAAAGTGTGACAAATTCTGAAAAACAGCAAAAACATTTCCACTTTTTGAACTTTTTGTGTACCCAACTTCTTGCATCAGCCCACAAGACTTGTATTTGTGAAACTAAGGTGTCCACAACTACCAAAAGTACACCTATAGACACTAATAAAACTTTTTTCACTAATAAGTTCTCAAATGAGGATACCGATGATGACTCTTTCGAGTGTCATTGATTTATTGCTCGACATAAACATTTTCACCATATCATATATGTCTTATGAGCCTTCACCTACTATTGATTACAAACTACTGTATATATCCCCCCAACTTATTGCTTGGGACCAACATGATCTACCTAGCTTAGACATATTCCAAAACGGTGAAGCTATAGCTGAGTTTATGGGACTTCCAGATGGTATACCCTTAGGGTATCATAGAGATAGATTCATCATAAAATTGGATAAAATGACATACTTTGGGGAGAATGCCAAACCTTTCAGTCACAAAAACATTAAATGCATAAACAAGTCCCCTATGAAAACCACCATGCGACACTTTTAGAAAAGATAATAATAAAAATAAAGGATGTATCTGAGGGTGAAAACCTTTCTAAGGTGACCAAGAATGGAAGGTTTCTCAATATCCCTATGAAATAAGAAAGATATATAGTTCTTATTGAGAAATTTATGGAGGTAGATATTAGTACTATAGATAATGTCAGGATAACACACTTTATAGCTTTTCTATCTGAGGAAGAAAGGATTAACTTCATGGTATTTTTCAAGAATAGACAAATAAACTTCACGTGGTCCTATGCAAGAATGCCTGGATTGGATCCTAATTTGGTATTACATCATCTAACAGTTGCACCAGGGGAAAAACCTATAAAATAGAAGCTACGTAATATGCACCCGTGGATAACATTGCTAGTCACAACAAAACTTCAAAAGCTATTAGATGTGGGATTTATCCAACCTATTGATTATGTGGAATGGATATAAAACTTGGTTTTGGTCACTAAACCCACTGAGGGCCTCTGCATATGTACACACTTCAAAGATCTCAAAAAATCATGCCCAAGAGACAACTTACCTTTACCAAACATAGATATGATCATAGATTTGACAGTAGGGCACAAGATGTTATCCTTAATGGATAGATTCTCAGGCCACAATCAGATCCGCATTTCCACAAAAGACCAACATAAAGCATCATTCACTTATCCATGGGGGACCTTCTATTGGAATGTCATGCCTTTCATTCTTAAAAATGCTGGAGCTACTTATCAATGAGCTATAGCAACTTATTTTCATGACATGATGTACATCTTGATGGAAGACTATGTTGATGATCTACTTGTGAAATAAATCAACAAGGAAATCTTAACATATTGGCTAACATTTTTTTATAGACTGGAGCATTATAGCCTTCGATTAAATCCTAAGAAATGTGTCTTTGGGGTAACATCTGGAAAGTTATTGGGATACATTGTATATAGAATAGGTATTGAGGTTGACCTGACAAAGGTAAAGAAATAATTAATATGCCTCCTCCTACAACTCTTAAATAGTTGTGAAGTTTACAAGGGAAGCTACAATCCATCTAATGCTTTATTTCACAACTAGTAGATAAGTGCCACATCTTTACACACCTTTTGCATAAGGGTGTTACCTTTAAATGAGATGAAAATTGTCAAAAGGCATTCCAACTACTCAAGGATTATTTGACATCTCCTTCAGTACTAATTTCACTTGTTTAGGGTAGGCCTCTACTATTGTATATCTCTACCACACCAGTAGCACTAGGTTCACTCCTGGCTTAGCATGATGACATAGGTAGAGAAAGAGAAATCTATTACATTAGTCACACTCTAGTTGGTTATGAACTTAATTATTCATCAATAAAACATGCCTATCTAGTAGTTGTTTCTTCTTCACAAAAGTTAAGACATTATATGCTTAACCATCAAACCAAGATTATTGCAAAAATAGATCCTCTCAAGTATTTGTTGAACAAGGAAGAACTCTTATGCCATCTAGCAAAATGGGTAATGATCCTCAGTGAGTTTGACATTGAGTACGTAGATAGGAAAGCAATCAAAGGTCAAGTAATTGTAGATCAACTAGCGGATGCACCTATTATAGATGATCACCCAATAGTATTAGATTTTCTAGATGAGGGTGTATTCACAGTCACCCCAACCTACATATGGAAATTATATTTTGATGGATCATACACAACATGGATTAGGAGTATGTATATTATTTATCACCCTTCAAGTTGATTGTATACCCAAATCATATCATTTGGTATTTCCCTATAAAAATGATATAGCAGAGTATGAAGCATTGATCATAGGACTCAAGACAACAATACAATGGAAAATCAAGAAAATTCAAGTCTATGAAGATTCTTAGCTAGTTATAAGATAGGTCAATGATGAGTATCAAACTAAGGATGAAAAGCTCCTACCTTACAAGAAAATGGTAGATAGTTTCAAACAATACTTCATTGATATCACATTTGAACAAATCCCAAGACTGAACAAGAGAGCAATTGATGCCATGGCTACCATTGGATCTCTCCTTGATATGGAACATAATACTAATTAGTGTAAATTCTTAGTGGAGTAGCTGTAGATCCCTGCCTTCGATGTCCCAAAATTTGAACTAGTGTGTGAAATCATTGGTCCTAATTCCCCTTGGTATCAAGCCATATACAATTACCTTCATCACCAAACCCTACCAACTGACTTATCTAATAACCAAAGAAAATAATTCATTAGACATTCATCCCACTTCCTTATCCTTAGTGACACACTATATTAAATGATCTTTGATGGTACTCTCCTTCGGTGTCTTAACTTAGAAGATGCACAAACTTCCCTATAGGAGGTACATGATAGTGTTTGTGGTGCACATGCTAGTAGTGAAAACACATCCAAGAAACTAATCAATGTTGGGTACTATTGACCAACAATAGAATAGGATGCCTAATGGTTTGCATGTAAATGTCTAAAGTGTCAACAACATGAGAATCTTATACATGTGCCTATACATGAATTACAAGCTCTTACCACATTATGGCCCTTCTCATAGTGGGGAGTCAACCTCATGGGTAAAATTAATCCTCAATCCTCCAACAGACATAAAGTCATAATCACCACTAGGGAGTATTTTACCAAATAGATTGAAGCTATTCCACTTATTGATATTATTGGGAAGCAAATAGCTAAGTTCATCTTGAACTGCATTTTTTGATATGGAATCCCTTCGACCATTTTCAATGACAATTGTAGACCATTCAAGGATCAAGATGTCTACGAGCTCTATTAGAACATAGCAATCTACTGAGAAGGGGGGGTTGAATTAGTAGATTACTTAAAATTTGACTCTTAATAACTTTACATTTTTATGTGAAAATTAAATCATGATATGCAGAGAAGTAAACATACACACACACAACTCATAACATAAGATCTATGCGGAAAACCGAAGATGGGAAAAACCATGATGAAAATAGCTGCTAGGATCTATTGTCCTAATCCAAAAATCACAATGAATATCTTCTAACTACAAAGTTTAAGGGCACCAACCCTGAGGAGACACTAATCCCCTGGTTTTAGGAGCACCTACTCCAAGGATGCACCAACTCCCTACTTTGAGCACGTACTCAGATATTTGATGGCACCTACCAATAAGATTTACAAACAAGAAATTGTAGTTTGTTCCAAAGAACACAGTTCAATGTTACAATCCTATATGCAACTATTCAAATTTTTATTGCAGTCAATACAACTCAATTCTTTGCTCTGCACATTCCTCTATTTTGCAGATGGATAAAAACCCTGATTAAGATCTTTTTCCTTTTGTTTGGGTTCTACTCATTTGCAACACCTTTGTACTTCCCCTTTTCTTTTTACTACATTCTTTGTTCACCTCAAGAGCCCACAAATACACTGCTCAACATTGTTGCACCCATATCTATTAGTCCATTCTATGCCTACCTTAAGAAGCCATGCACATTCTCTGTAATTCTCTCTCCTTTTCTTTTAGTGCATTCTCTGTCTACCTCAAGAGCATTGAATACACTACTCAATAATATGCACTTCTTGCAATATTCATACTATCAACTCCCTACCCCAAAATATGATTATTCACTTTTGTATATATCTCACACAGACCTGCATCAATTACCTCGAGATTTTCATATACATGTATGGGTCCTCTACTAAGGTTTTCTCAATATCACGTCTTCATCGAGCCACACACATCCAACATAAGATTCAAGTTCATTGAATTTTTTTAAGTACAACATCCTGCAAAACCCTAAACCCTAATATTGTAATTAATGCAATATCCTTGTATATTCGATCTGATCCTATTTTTAACTGCCTTTGCAGTCTAGACAGTTGCTCTTCATATCCTATCACTAATCAAGCTTCTCGTTGAAGTTGGTGAACCAATTAAATTTATTTGCAGTGTCAGTTCACAGTCGAAACCCTTGTTCACATAGACATAGATGTTAAGAATCTTCAATTTTAAACATGATTCATTCATTTGTTGTTTCACGCCATGGTCCGTTGATCCTCATTCATCACTCAACTTTAAAACATGATCGTTGGATAAAAGTACTTTTAATAATCATTGTCGATCTTTATCCCATATGCTATGCTTAGAGTAGGGTCTCACCAAAACATGTGTCACAAGCTCGCAATCCCACAAGGAGGAAACATGAGCCCACTATTTCTCAACAGGCTGGAGGGCAAACACAATTTGTCACTGTAGACACCTAAATTTGGACACTTAATTTATCCAAATTTATCCCTTTTCGTCGAAACATCCCCTTATCCGCATTAATTAATTAATATCACTATTATTTAATTAATCCTTCTAAAGTTCTTTAATCCCTAAGGTATCTAGTTAAATAATAAAAAATTCCCCCCTTCAAATTGAATTAAATAAATGCATCCTATTTCTTCCCAATACCACATCTCCTAATCTCATCAGGATGTGCACTAATCCTGATTAGGATGTGTCACATCCTCCAACTTTTGGCCTCTAATCTCTCTTAGCCACCTAACCCTCCTCAATCCTTCATTAACTAGCCTAATCAACCTCTCAAGGAATTTTTAATTCTTTTTATCCTTCCAAGGAATATTAAATTCCTTTACTCTTCCCCATGTGATCTTTGACTTGTCACATCAAATCACATGTGAAATCCAACTTGTTTCTAATCTTCATTAATTAGTCTAATCAAGTACTTGCACAACTTTAATCACTCCATGTCATGTGTCCTAAGTCAACCCTATTAAAAGGTTTTTCCTTTTGGAGAAGGCACCCCTTTCCCCATGTGAATTTTTAATTCACATTTAATCCCCCAATGCATTTAAAAGAATTTTAAATTCCTTCTTTCATCCCTATGAGAATATTTGAGAAATTTTTAATTCCCCACATGTCCTCTCCTCCACATGGAGACAAGTACCTCCTTTATGAAGAGATCTTGTCCCAATCCCAAGGTACTATGTACCATCTCCATGTCATGTACTATCCTTCCACCTCATGTAGACATCACCCTTTTTAAGCCATATCACATGCCACATGGCAAGATGTGAGGGCTTGTGAGTTCTCAACTCACCTTAGCCCTACATCTTGATTTTGGTGGCTCAATCTCAACCATCCATTTCTATAGAGATTTCCAAAATATCTATAAATACCCTCTATTTTCTCTCATTTTAGAGAGATCACGCATTGTAGCCAAACTCTTGCAAAATTTTCCTAGAATCCATACTTAGCCATTTTCATGCTTGCACTCACTTGCATCCACCTTCATATCACTATCTAGCTTGCATCTCTTGCCATCCAAAGAGCACACAACACCGAAGATCGAAGGGCCAACCAAAGGATCGATTCGACACAAGGTAAAAGGTTCCATTTGTTGTTTTTATATTGTGTTGAATCCAACTAGGCTAATCTTGAGGTGTAGGTTGTTTTTAGTGTTTTTGCATTACTTTGTTTGCTGCTCGTTTTCTAGCACATAGATTCGACCTATCACAGTCACCTATGTTATCACAAAATAATTCACAACACTGATGTGAATTGTCTTAGTGACCAATCATTTATTACTACACCATCTTCTGTTGCCATCACCTGTCAGTTTTTGTTGGTCCCACCTAACACATGTCACTTGTTTGCAATACTAAAGGGCAAGATGGGGATCCACCACACACACTGCGGGATGGCAGGTATGCCATGCAATCTTGCAAGCTTGATCATTGTCATTGATCAAGCTAGGAGAAAATATTTAACATGCAACTTAGGAAGTATTAAATTAAAGTTATTGAATATTTTCTAGGCCGATAATCACTAGGAAAGGGGGTCGGTCGCACCAATGAATCCAATGAATTAAGTGATAACTTAAGAAACTTGCAACCACCTATACATAGTCAACATCAAATTATAAGCTCAGTTTATCACCATGACTGAAATACTTAGGGTTTATCTACCAAACCCTAATTTGACCAAAGAGCATAAATAAAGCATTCATGAGTTCATTCCACCTTATCTTATTATGCATGCCATATCAATCAAATCCTTTTGAGAAACCCATAATGCATATGGCCTTAGTTTTCTCTTTTGACATCTGGAAGCAACCTCTACAGTGTTATGACAACTTTGCAAAACATGCTCACCTTTCCTAACATATATTCTTCAAATCCATAATTTGATCCTTTGATCTCCATGACATCATGCCAACATTATCCCTTACAATATATCACCCAAATATCCCATTTTGACATCAATGAGAATAATATTCCAATAATCTCCCCCTTTGTGATTGATGGAAAAACCAAATGCTCAACCTGCTTTGTACCAATTAAAATAGAACTTATCATGAGTGCACATACATAGCAACTCCCCCTTAGACATATCTTTCTCCTCTTGCTTAATTGCATGAGAATTTTCACACTTATCTCCCCCTTTGACATCAATGGAAAAGGGTCATCCTCAAGACTTGCACACTTTCTCCTCCTGTGAATATTCTCCCCCTTTGGCAAGAAATTCAAAGAGAAAGAGTGGATTCATGAATCTGCAACCATCAAGTCGTTAGTAATTTGTAAAACCATGTTTACCTAACTTGATATCTCCTTGATATCTAGGGATGAATAGAATGAAAATGAAGCTCCTCATGGAATAATACCCTATCACTAAGATTTAGTGATATGATGTGGGAGAAATTCCTCCCAATTTTTTCTTCAAATATTCAAATTGTTCCTTGGGAAGAGGCTTTGTAAATATGTCAACAACTTGTTCTTTAGTGGGAACATATTCCATGTTGACTTCCTTGTTTGTAACCTTCTCTCTAATGAAGTGATACTTGATTGATATGTTCTTTGTCCTAGAGTGCATCACTGGATTCTTTGAGATGTTTATTGGACTTGAATTATTGCAAGTAATAGAGATAGCTTTTTTGTACTCAACCTTGATGTCTTTGAGTGTTTGCTTCATCTACAATACCCGAGCAAAACAAGTTACAACTTCTAAACACTTCACTTCTGCTATAGATAAGGTAATTGATTCTTTTTTTTTTTTCTCATCAAAGACACAAGTTTGTCATCCAAGAAAAATGCACCACCACTAGTGCTTTTCCTATCATCTGCACTACCAGCCCAATCAACATTTGTATATGCAGTTAAAATGAAATCTTTACTCTTTGGATACCATAGCCCATAATCAATAGTACTTTTGATATATCTTTTTTTTTTATTGCATTGACATGAGACTCTTTGGGAGCAGCTTGAAATCTTGCCACCATACATATAGCTTGCATAATGTCTGGCCTTGAAGCCATTAAGCATAATAAGTTTCCAATCATTGACCTATACATTTTCTGATTTGTATTCAGGGACTCATCTGACTTACTCAACTTACAACTAGTTATCATGGGGGTACTAATTGGTCTACTATCTTCCATTCCAAATTTCTTAAGCATTTCCTTAGTATACTTAGTTTGAGATGTAAATATCCCATCACCAGTTTGTACAATCTGTAAACCAAGAAAAAATGACAAATCTCCTAACATTGACATATTAAATTCATCTTGCATTTGTGCAACAAATACTTTACACATCTTATCATTGCTTCCATAAAATATGATGTCATCCACATAAACTACAACAATAATCATGTGCTCACCTTCAGATTTGAAGTACAAATTGCTGTATGCACATCCTTTCTTGAATCCTTGTTGTTTTAGATACTAATCCAATCTTGAATACCATGCTTTAGGTGCTTGTTTTAGGCCATACAATGCTTTCCTCAATCTGCAAACATAATCTTCTTCTCCTAATAGCTGAAATATTTATGGTTGTTCTATCTAGACTTCTTCTAGGTTTCCATTTAGAAATGAAAATTTAACATCCATTTGATAGACTTTAAATCATTTATAAACTAAAAATTCAAGAAACATTCTTATGGCTTCTAATGCAATAGGTGAAATTTTTTCTTCAAATTCAATTCTTTTAACTTGTGCATACCCTTTTCACACCACTCTTTCCTTCTTTGTCACAACAACACCTTCTTTATTGAGTTTATTTCTAAATACTCATTTAGTGCTTATTACATTTTTTCTTACGGGTCTAAGAACCAATTCCCACGTCTTATTCTTCTCAATTTGATTTAGCTCTTCTTCCATAGCCTTTATCCAACTTTCATCCTTGTTGGCCTCAATGTAGCTTTTAGGTTCAGTTTGTGACAAGAGAGAAAAATTTACTTGTTCCTTGTTCTTTGCAAGTATTCTCCTTGTCTGAACACCTTCATTTTTATCACCAATTATCTCATTTCTAGGGTGATCCTTTTGAACATATTTAACAAGTTCTTTTTCAACTTCTTCTTCTTTTGGATCTTCATCAGCAATCTCTTCTTCACAATCTGATTCTTCTTCAAAGATATTCTTATAAGATTTGACATGCTTTACATCCTCATCAATCTTGACATTGATACTTTCTACAATCTTGCGCAATCTTTTATTATAGCACTTGTAGGCTTTGGTTTGAGTGGATTATCCTAGAAATATTCCTTCATCACATCTAGAATCAAAGCTCCCCAATTTTTCATCTTCTCTCTTGATGTAGCATTTGCTGCCAAACACTTTGAAGTACTTGAAAAATGTTGGTTTATCGTACCACAGTTTATAGGGTGTCTTATCATTGTTTTCTCTTATTTGAATTCTATTTTAAATATATAATGTTGTATGAACTGCCTCTCTCCAAGACATATCTGCTAACTTGGCCTCATTCAACATTATTCTGGCCATATCATTAACAACTCTATTCTTTCTCTCAACTACTCCATTTTGTTGTGGATTTCTTGGTGCAAAATATTGTCTCTTAATTCTATGGTTTTCACAATACTCAATGAATTCACTTGATGTGAACTCTCCTCCTCCATCAAATCTTAAGCACTTGATTATTCTCCCAGTCTCCTTCTCAACTATATTCCTAAATATCTTGAATCTTTCAAATGCTTGAAACTTATCTTTTAGAAAAGTTACCCATGTCATTATAGAGTAGTCATCAATTAGCAACATGAAGTATCTTTCACCTTTCAATCCTCTTGTCCTTGTAGGACCACATAGATATGTGTGCACCAATTGTAAGGGTTTTGTGGTTGAATATTCTTTTGATTGAAAATTAACCCTTGTTTTCTTTCCTTGTTGGCATTCTTTGCAAATAGTATTTGCAGGCTTAGTTATCTTAGGCATGTGTCTTACCAAACCTCTTGTACTTAATTTTACTAGACTATCAAAATTAACATGCCCCATTCTCCTATGCCACAAACAACTTTGACATTTTCCCTCACAAAGATTATAAAGGTTGGAATCAGTTCTTACTCTTTGTGCAATTATCTTTCCATTTTTCCTCATCTTACATCCTTCTGAAATAAATGTGACTTTGTAAACATTGTCACACATTTGACTCAAACTTAGCAGTTTGTGCTTCAATCCTTCAACATAAAGGACATCTTTAGTAGGATTTTTACCATCTAAGCTCAGTATTCCTTTACCATAGATCTTTATTGCAATGCTGTCACCCAAACTAATTGAACCTCTTTTGCATTTCTTAAGTTGGATGAATTTTCTCTTATCACTAGTCATATGTTTGGAGCAACCACTATCTATTATCCACATATTTTTCTTTTTGTAATGAAGTGTCATTTGTGCAAACATTGATTGTGTGGGATTCTACTCCTTTCCTTTCCAAACCTTCTTAGGTTTCTTTTCCACATTTTCTTCCTTTTTTCTAGGAGCATTAGACTCTTTATTTACTCTGGGTGGTGTGTTTTTCTTTTTCTGACACTATACATTTGGTCTTATGAAATTTGTTCTAAAGTTCCTTGCTATATGACCAAAGTTGTTACAATTTTAACACATCACATTCATTTCAACTAAAGGAGCAAATGGATTATAGCTTACAAAATTAGTACCCCTTTCAGGAACAACTCTATTTTCTCTTGCCAGGCGGCTATGGCCAAATTGATTGCATGTATAAAAATACCCATAAAAATATGAAGAGTACTTGGTCATAGAATTTCCTTGAGCAGGATAAGGGGGTCTTCTTTGACTTTATTTCTTCAGATCTTTTACCCATATGAATTCATCAACACTAGTTCTTCTTACAGTCTGCCTCCTCTTCTAATGATTAGGAGTTGATTGGTTATTCTTCTTGTTAGCAACGTGTGTATTTTCTTCTTCAAATTTCTTTATCTTAGTAGTCTTCTTTTCCTCTTCAGAGATGTTCTCCTTGCAGGATTTCTCACCATTTGTATTATACTTTTCTCCTGCTCTAAATCTCTCATATAGTTTTGTAGAAGCACTTGTATAGGTACTTTTTCCTTTCTCAATATCTAAACCAAAATTTTCTTTGTTAGATGGCTTTTGTGTACTTAAAAATTCATCAAGAATCTTCGAGCCTCCCTTTAGTTTCAAGAAATTCTCCATTTGTTCTCTATCCTTTTCCAAGTCCTTTTTAAATGCAAATATTTATGCCTCTAACCGCATGCATTTATCCACTTCAGACTATAGTTTGGATTTGACTACTTCTTTGATCCTTTTGGCTTCCTCTAGTTGAAGCTTCATACTCACCACCAACTGGTTGGATTCATCAAGATTTTTGGTTAATTTTCCAGTCTCCTTTTGGGAAAGTTTCTTCCGATGTTTATTTTCCTTTTTTAGTTTTTCAATCTTCTCTCTTAGGTCATCAATCTCATATGGGGCACAAATGAGCTCTCCTTCTAGGTCAACTTCTCCTTCCTCTTCACCTTCTTCACCAAGGTTTTCAACCTTTCCATCTTTCTACCATTTATATTCTTTTTCCATGAAAAGGAATTCATTTTCTTTCATCACGAAGGCACAATCTTGTTCATCCTTTGAACTATCATTAATATCAGATACATCACTATCCTCTTGAATGTACAAAATTTTCTTCTTCTTTTGAAAACTCCTTCTCTTATGGAAGTAGAGTTTTTTCATCTCACCATCTACTTCTTTTTCAGAGTTATCTTTCTTATTGTAAGGGAATTTGGCAGAAAAATGACCCACTTTACCACAATCAAAACACTTGAAGGGTAACTTACCTATGTATTTACCGAAGCCTCTTCTTAATCTCCTGATGAAGTTTACTTCTTCCTCAGATCAGTCTCTTCATGATTGGATGTAGATGCTTCCTCTTTTTCTTTCTTGTTTGTCTCAATATTTTCTTTTTTGACAGCCTTGAATGCAACTTCTCTTTTGGATGGTTCAGTATTTCCCATCCTTATCTCATAGGTAGTGAATATGTCATGTAGTTCATCAAGAGTAAAATTATTAATTTATTTTTCTTATTCAACTACTGATATTTTGGGGTCATATCTAGATGACATGGACCTTAAAACCTTTTGCACAATGACTAAATATTTTAATTCTCTAACTCCTCTGATTTAGTTCACTATTTCATCAATTGTGAGAAGATAGTTTGTAATCTTTTCTTCCTCATTCATTTTGAGACTTTCAAACTTGGCTCTAAGGATCTACAATTTTGCAAGTTTTACCTTGTCATCTCCTTCATAAATTCTTTTCAACTTCTCCTAGATATCATGTGTAGTTTGGGAATGCATAGCCTTGACAAACACTAAACTAGTTGGTATGAGTTTTCCACAATACATAATGATAGAATGCTTAGAATGACTCAAAATAACACATAGTTGAATCCAAAAGCTAAGCATTCAAACACTGAACTAGAAAAACCACAAAGAATAGCATGCTTTTCCTTTGCATTGTTCTCATAATCCTTCTTTCCTGCAACATTAGTAGGATTTATAACTGGTGGAGTATATCCATTCTTAACAGACATCCAAACATCAAATTCTAAAGATTCCAAATATGTCTCCATCATAATACTCCAGTGATCCATCAAATTGAGGTTCCTTGTTTGTAGAAGAACCTTCTTAACTGGCCATTGTGTTCACTTGTCCAAGATCTACCCGAGCTAATTAAGCTTCTCCTAGGGAACCTGGGCTCTAATACCAACTATTAGAACACAACAATCTATTGAGAAGGGTAGGAAGTGAATTAGTAAATTACTTAAAATTTGACTCTTAATACCTTTAACTTTTTATGTGCAAATTAAATCATGATATGTAGAGAAATAAACATACACACACACAAATCATAACACAAGATCTACGTGGAAAACCCAAGATGGGAAAAACCATGATGAGAATAGTTGCTAGGATCTACTGTCCTAATCCAACCTCATAATGAATATCTTCTTACTACAAAGTTTAAAGGCACCAACCTTGAGGAGACACCAATCCCATGCTTTTAGGAGCACCTACTCCAAGGAAGAACCAACTCCCTACTCTGAGCAACTCAGAAATCCAATGACACTAATTAGATTTATGAAAAAGAAATTACATTTTGTTCCAGAGAACACAGTTCAATGTTGCAATCCTATATGCAATTGTTCAAATCTCTATTGCAATCAATGCAACTCAATTCTCTACTCTATACATTCCTCTATTTTGCAGCTGGATAAAAATCCTGATTAAGATCTTCTACCTTTTTTTGGGTTCTACTCATCTGCAACACCTCTGCACTTCCCCTTTTCTTTTTACTACATTCTCTGTCTGCCTCAAGAGCTCACAGATACACTGCTCAACATTGTTGCACCCTTATCTATTAGTGTATTTTGTTTTTTCCTTAAGAAGCCATGCACACCCTCTACAGTTCTCTCTCCTTTTATTTTAGTGCATTCTCTATCTACCTCAAGAGCATTGAATACACTACTCAACAATATGCACTTCTTGTAGTATTCACACTATCAACTCCCTACCCCAAAATTTTATTTTTCTTTTGTATATCTCACATTGACCTGCATCAATTGCCTCGAGATCTGCATATACATGTATGGGTCCTCTACTAGGATTTTCTCAATATCATGTCTTCATCAAGCCACACACATCCAACATAAGATTCAGGTTTGTTGAATTTTGCTAAGTACAATATTTTGCAAAACCCTAAACCTTGATATTGAAATTAATGCAATTTATCCTTGTATATCTGATCTGATCCTATTTTTAATTGCCTTTGTAGCCTGGACCATAGCTCTTCACATCCTGTCACCAATCAAGCTTGTCACTAAAGTCAGTGAACCAATTAAATTTGTTTGTAGTGTCAGCTCACAGTTGAAACACTCGTTCATACAAACATAGCCATTAATAATCTTCAATTTTAAACATGATCCATTCATTTGTTGTTTCGTGCCATGATCCATTGATCCTCATTCATTGCTTAACTTTAAAAAGTGATCATTGAATTTAAGTCCATTTAATTATTATCATCGATCTTTATCCCATACATTGTTAGGGTCCCACCAAAACATGTGTCACAAGACCACAATATCCCAAGGAAAAAACACATGCCCACTATTTCTCAGTGGGATGGCAGGTTAGCGCCATTTGTCACCTACATCATCGCAGAACAATTCACAACACCAATGTGAATTGTCTTATCGAGCAATCATTCATCACCACATCATCTTCTAGTACCATTCGTCTAACCATATTGAAAATCCTAAAGAAAACTATTAATGGCCTTGGTCTTAATTGGCACATCCAACTCAACCCTACATTGTGGGCCTATTGAACTAGCATTTGCATGCCTACAGGTGCAACACCATATTCCCTTGTCTTTGGAGCTGAATCACTTTTTCCTATAGAGGTCAAGCTTCCTTCACTTAGAGTTTCTCTACGCCATTTGATAGATGATGAAGACTACATGATTACTAGACTATATGGCTTGGAATTGTTAGATGAATGACATCTTAAAATACTATATCACATGCAAGTATATCATAATAATATCCACCAAAACTATAGTAAAAAGGTTGTCACACACATATTTGAAGTAGGAGAAATGGTATTAAAGGAAAATAAAAAAAATCAACAAGAACGTGAGAAGAAAGAGAACTTTGACCCTAATTGGTTAGGACCCATTGTTATCACAATAGCTTATGGATCAAGAGCATATTAGTAATCAACATCTAAAGGTGAACCACTTGATGAGCGCATCAATGGAATCCACCTAAGAAAATTATATGCTTGATCCTCATAGTATCTTAAGTGAAAAATACAAAAAAAAA
>VDFB02340658.1:0-41016 GCA_007258455.2 Sequoia sempervirens | reverse complement strand
ATCTTCAGGATATGGTAATGGATTTTGGGTAGGTACCAAGGTTACATTCTTTCTTCTGAATTGGAGTTACAAATATATGTTATGGCACCAAATACTTGGCCACATTGGAGAAAAAGGTCTCAAGACCTTGAAAAATAAAAAACCTTTTTGAAGGGTTGTCTAATTGTAATCTTGAATTTGATTTCTATGAGTATTGCATTTATGGAAAAAAACCACATCCAGTTTTACTTGAGTTCTCATAAATATTTTGGTGCATTGGATCTTATTCATTCTAATGTGTTTATTTTTGTAGATGTTCCTTCAATTGGAAAATCCACATATTATGTTTTATTTTTTGATTGTTATAGTATGACATGGGTATATTTTCTAAATAGTTTAAATTTGAATTTTTTAGTTGATTTAAAGATTTTAAAGCAATGGTTGAGTTGCAAACTGGAAAAAAATATTTGAGGACTAATAATGGTAGTGAATTTTTATCTAATTATTTTTATAGATTACATAAAGATTATGGAATTCATAGATAATATACAACTTTGAATTCTCCACAATAGAATGGAGTTGCAAAAAGAATGAATTAGAAAAAATGAATAAGATAGTGATGAAAAAGGCTAGGAGTATGTTAAGTGGTATTGGTCTAGAACAAAGGTTTTGGATTTAATTTTTTGTCACTATTTGTTACATGATTAATAGGTCTCCTACATCATCTCTTATTGATAATACACCTATAGAGGCATGGTTGGGTCACAAGCCTTCACCGAGACATCTTATATTTTTTGGTTACAAGGCATATGCACATGTGCCAAAGGAAAAGAAAACAAAGTTGGAGAACAAGGTTGTGAAATATATCTTCATTGACATCTATGGTCTGAAAGGATACAAGATTTTGGATCTTGTTGCATAGAAGGTAATATATAGTAGAATTTTTATCTTTATAGAAACTAAACCTTCTTTTTCTCCATTACATCCAGAACAAACTAAACAGGAATATGTGATTCAACTTCCTTCTATGCCTAAAAAATTTGAATTGAGGTCCCCAATAGACAAGAAGTTGAGGAGAGCTCATCTAGATGTGAATTTTCAGAAGAGGAGGAAGAATCTCCAACTTAGCTTGTTTGTAGGTCTACAAGGCATACACAACCACCTGAAAAGTATTCACCTAATGATTGGAGATTCAGTTTTTCTTTAAATACTAACATGGATGAACCCAGATCTATAGAAGAGGAATTAGATATGAATGATGAAAATTTTTGGAAGATTGATATGGATGATGAAATGTAAGCTTTGAAAATAATGATACATGGGATCTTGTGTTGCAAGTATGAAGGTGTTTCCATTGATGTCAAGGAAGCTGGTTATTGGATGTATATGTTGAGGATATTGAGAAAATTGTAATAAAGAAGGTTTGTAGGTTTTGCATGCATAGTTGAGATGTTGAAGAAGTGCTATGAGTACATGGAGTTATCCTTATGTTTCTATGTCTAGATTTGTGTTAAATTTAATTATGTGCTACAATGATGTTTTAGGTACTTGGTTTCTAGGTGCTTTTGAGAAAATTTGATAAATAGAGAAAACAATATCATGCAAGTATTCAGTGTATGCTCTGGGATGTGTTATGCATTTCTTCTGGGTTGATTCTATTCTTGTGAAAATATGAGGTATTGTTCATGGTTGTTGGTAGTTGCTATATCCCAAATTTGGGCTTATGGATCATCATACAGTGTGTGATATTTTTACCAGTATGTGAATTGTGAATTTCAGTGTGTCTGATTATGGTCTGGGAGAAATGTATTTGCTCCACATTTATCCACATTGTGGTTTTAGGACTTGTGGTTCTGAGAATAAGTTGATAAGGTTGCTCTCTTGCTTTGTTCAAGAGGAATTGAGATCTTGTGTTGCTATTGATGAGTTTTTGAGTTATAGTGTATTTCAGTGGTTGACAGGGTTATTCAAATGTACAAAATATTCATATTCTTCAAGTTATTTTTTTTCAAATCTTCTAGATGGATTTGCAAGTTTTTATTACTTACTCCATATCATTTTTAAGTAAAGTTTATTTTCTGGAAAGATTGGACCGAGTCAAGGATGCGTGTACTTAATTATTTTATGTGTTTGTGCAGGTGTTGGTCGACCTTGTGTTAAAAATTACTTGTGAAGTTCAGGGAAGCATGTTGAGGCATGTTGGGACTCATTTAGGTCCTCATTGAAAATGTGTTTGGGTCATCCTCATTCTCTTCCACCATGAGAATGCTTTGGTGTTGACCTAATTTGAATTTGTAAAAACAAATTGTGTATGGCCAACCTTGGAAGGGTTTCAAGGTTGAAGGCGATATAAGTATGAGTTGAGATATTTGTGAGACACATATAGAGATGTGATATATGTGTGTGTGATGTGAGTTCAATCAAATTAGTGTGAATTTCAAAGTGTTGAGTTCCTAAAGGCAGTGAGCTGAAGGCATACTCTATCTTTCAAGCATGTCTGCAAAAGTGTGAGAAAATTGTGGTGGAACCTTTGTTGCATTGAGATAGTTTTCTCTCTATAACAACTCTCTTATATCTTATTTGTAATTTTGTGGTGGTGAGCCCGGGAAGTGAACCCTCATTGGACAGTGTATCATGTCTTAGCAGTGAGCCTTTCTGGTAGTGAGCCTCTATATTCGATTTTGAAATTATTTATATTGTGATCCATGTCATGTTTTTTCCCTCATTGGGTTTTCCATGTAAATATGTTGTTCTTGTGTGTATGGTTTTGCAACTTCTAGTTTCTATTTCTACTTTTAATGATTAATCACACTAGCAGTGCAAAGGTTATGTGAATGCTTGTAAATCTAACTTTTGTTGAGGGTTTTGATTGTTAAAATTGCTATAGCTGATTCACCCCCCCTCTCAATTGTCTTGTTCAACAATTGGTATCAGAGAAATATTCCTTGGAGAAGATCTTAACCACTTAAGGAAGGTTCGGGATGATGAACAAGATCACTATTGAGTATCCTTGATTCGATGTCACTGACAATGCATTCTAGAAAACAAAGATGGAAGGATATATGGCATATTGTGGATATGAGATTGAAAAGTCTATTCAAAACCAATTTGTTGCTCCATCAAATGGTCCAAGTACTGATAATGAAATCAAAGTGCATGAAATCAACAATAAGGAAGGGTTTATTATTGTAAATAGTCTTTCACATTCTAAATTAGTTAAATTTATGAATCTAAAGACTACTAAAGAGGTTTGGGATAAGTTGGAAAAGATGTATGAAGGAGATGAAAAGGTTAAACAAGCAAAGTTGTAGAACTTGGAGGCACAATTTGAGATCCTCTGAATGGGTGAAGATGAGAACATCAAATCCTATATGTAGAGGGTAGATGAGTTGGTAGGAAGAATGAGAGGACATGGAGCACAAATAGATGAATCTAGGATAGTGAAGAAGGTACTCATAACTCTCCTTGATATATACAGTGAAAAGGTATCTGCTATAGAGGAAATTGTAGATTATAATACTTAAACTAAAGTTCAGTTGATTGGTACTCTAACCTCATTTGAAATGAGAAAACTTGGGTTGTAAAATGGAACAAGGATAGAAACTACTTTCAAGGCTAAAAAATTGGAAGATCCGGATGAAGAAAATCTTGATGAAGTGGAAGAAAATTTTGTAAGAAGAATGAAAAAGGGCTCCAATAAGTATCAAGGTAAATTAGCATTCAAATGTTTTAGCTATGGGGGAATAGGTCATTATGCTTCAAGATGTACAAAAAGAGTTGAAAGAAATAAACATAAAGAAGGTAAAGAAAATAAAGGAAAGATGATCAAAAGAGCATATTATGTCAACGAAGATGTTGGCATTTCTGATGATGAGTCTGATTATGGAGATTTTGATGATAATGAATGCTTGTTCCTAGCTTTAAAAGATGAATCTGCTCTTGAAATATGTGTGAAGGAAAGTACTTTAGAGAAAGTTGAAGGTATTGTGGTTTGTGCTCTTCATGATAAACAGGAAAAGAACTACTCGGTCATTGATAGTGGTTGCTCAAATTACATGACCAGTGACAAGAGTAAGTTTGTTAAACTTGAAAAATATGATGGAGGCTTAGTTAAGTTTGGAAATGATTCTGGTGCTAAGATTTGTGGGATAGGTTCAATCAATTTTGATGGTAAACATAATACTAATAATTTCTATTATGTTAAGGATTTTACACATAATCTCTTAAGTGTCGGACATATGTGTACTAAGGGATATAATCTTGTATTCAAGGATAAAAAATGTGAAATCAGAAAAGGGTCTGGAACTGTGATTGTTGTTAGCAAGAGGACTGAAGGAAACATCTATCAACTTAAAGGTGTTGATGGGAATTTATTTATGTCTCATATTAATGATAGTTGGCTATGGCACTAGAGGATGTGTCATATGAATTTTGACAGCATGGTGAGAATTAGTGCAATACAAGCTATGAGAGATTTACCAAGAATTACAAAGCTTGTTAATGTAGTCTACAAGGACTGTCAGTTTGGAAAGCAAGCTAGAAATAGCTTTAGGTCAAAGGAACAATCTACTACTAGATTACTAGAATTGATTCATACAGATTTTGCGGTCCTACGAGGGTGAGAAGTCTACAAGGTGACAGGTATTTTATGCTTTTGACTAATGATTATTCTAGAATGACATGGGTTACTTTTTTAGAGAGAAATCTGATGCATTAGACAAATTCAAGCCATTTAAGGCAATGGTTGAGAATGAAATGGATTTGAAAATAAAATGTTTGAGTTCTGAAAGAGGTGGTGAATTCACCTCCAATGAGTTTAACATTTTTTGTGAAGCCCATGGAATAAGAAGACAATTGTCTGCCCCTAGAACTCCTCAATAGAATGGAGTAGCTGAAAGAAAGAACAGGACAATTCAAGAAGCTGCTAGAACAATGATAATAGAGGCAGGTCTATTGGAAGTTTATTGGAGAGAAGTGATTCACACTGTTGTTTATATGTTCAACCGAATTCAAGTAAAAGCTAACAACACTAAGACCCCCTATGAGATATGGTGTGGAAAGATTCCTACTGTCAAGTATTTTAAGGTATTTGGAAGAAAATGTTATATCAAGAGAGATGAAGAAAATCTAGGAATGTTTGATGCTAGATGTGATGAGGGTATTTTCCTTGGATACTCTACTAGAAGCAAAGCTTACAAATGTTACAATAAAAGGCTAAGAAAGGTTGTAGAAAGCAAAAATGTCAAGGTTGATGAAGCATTGAATAATTCAATTGAAGTTGATGGATATATGTCAGATGAACCTGATTGTAGAGAAGTAGAAGAAATAGTTGAGAACAAGAAGTGAAAAATGAAGAAGAAGAAGCTTCGAAAAGAGTTTGTAAAACCCCTAAGTATGTGGAAAAGAATCATTCAGAAGATCATATCATTGGAGAGAAGAGGAAAGGTGTATTGACAAGAAGCACATCTACTATTCTAAGGACCATTGAGTGCATGTTTAATTATGTCATTTTGCAAGAAATCAATGTCAAGAGACAATTTGGTTTGGCCCTTATGAGGTTGAATTTCAATGTATCCAATCATAGCATCTATATCATATCCATTATCACTCTTATTATCATCAGTTATATCGTGTATGTTGCCAACATTCATCACATCATTCTTGTTATCACTAGCTTTTACAAATGAGACAAAATGGTTTGGCATGGGATTGGTAAAGATTTGTAAATTTTGGTTAGGTGGGGAAAAAAACTTATTTCCTTGATCATTAACACCACCCAACTGGATGTGATTAAAATCAATGAGGTCTTGCACTATAAGTTTAATACATCTACATCATTTTGTATCATGTCTAACTTTTCAGTGATTGACAAAAGGAATTGGGATTATGGTTCAGAGGTAAATTATTAGTGGTATCAAGAGATCTAATGGGAGGTAAAGTAATTAGGTTCTTACCCAAGAGTTGCAACATAATAAAATGGAGGGTATCAAGTAACGGGGTAAATTGCCTATTTTTTCCTAATATTGGTATGGAGTTGTTTTTATAGCAGCCACTTGAGACTCAACATGTTGATTTGTTTGAGGTTGATTTATTTGTATAAATCTCTTATTTTGTTTCTTGAATAATTGGAAGTTATTTTGAGGCACAGATTCATATTTTTCAAGATGGTTGGAAGAATTTTTTTCTTCATAATGACTAGCCGAATTTTGATAGTCACGAAGAGTCATGCACATATGGGTGAAGGAGGGTAATTTCATCATACCAAGCTTATCTTGAATCATTTTGTGCAATTTATCAATGAACATTCTTTGAAGATCGACATCAGGAATCTTAATGTTAATTTTTGAGTAAAGCAATTGATAATGTGTTATGAAATCAGTGACCTTTTCATCATCCTTTTATTTATATTGTACAAAATCAGGTAAGGCCATCTTGGGACCAATGTACAATTGGAAATGGTTAAGGAAAGCATCAAAAATCTCATTAACTAAACCAATTGAGTTATTTAGTAAAGAGAAAAACCATTCCAAGGTTGTATCTTTCAAAGATGTAGGAAAAATCTTAGCCAAGATCTTGTCTTCAAAAATTAAGTCACTACATAAGGTTGTGTATGCCTAAACATGGTTACTAGGATCTCCTTTACCACCATATTTCTTGAATCTAGGAATCTCTATGCATTGTGGAATTTTTGCTCTCAATATCTCAAATAATAATGGGTTTCATTTGACATATTGTGAAGGTTGGCCATTTGGATTTTGGTTCAATATGGAAATTTGTTGTTGGAGATATGAAACATTTTGTTAAAGTTGGTTGAGGACAACATCATTGGTTGTGTTTTGGGAATGAGGTGAGTATGGTGGAGGTGTATTTGTGTTGGGAGGACAAGTGAATTGAAAGTTTGTGAGAGGTGATGGGTTATGAGATATGATGTTTGAATTCACAAAGCTATAAGGATTCTCAGTGGAAAGACCTAAAGTTGGATTGATGTTGCTTGTTGGTTTCCTTTTTTTAGCAACAATTGAATTAGTGTATGTAGGAATAGAGGTTGTGGTTGAGGAGGGAGGAATTTGATTTCCTCCTCAAGACTTTGAGTGTATCCCAAATTTTTAGCACAACTATTCAATGTAGGAACATGATTATCATGATGTGAGCGAGGCTACACACAATTTCTATTTTGTGTTCATTACCAAACATTTTTCTCATGTTATATATGACAAGCACCGTAGTACCGGTAATATATTCAACACTCACAAAGTCTTGTAATCTATATAAGGATTCATCCATTTGTTTTAGCTTCCCTTAAGGTACATCAACAACAATGGTTTCAACATTAGTAGGATTGGAAGTCATAGGACATGTGATTTCAGGGATGGATTCTAGCATGGGTTGACTAGTGTCAATACTAGGAGTGAAAGACTTAGAAAACCCAAGATCCATAGCTAATGTACTAGCATGAGATGCCATGAGTCTCAAACTTTGTCTCACTAAAGTATTAGCAATAGGACACGAGGTTGTAATACTCATACAAGTTTCACCAAACCAAAAGTGTACCCAAGATAGAAAACACAAGAAAATATTTTACAATTTTAAGATCTAGCATATGAAATTTACATATTTTGGAATACACAAACTTGAAAATGATGTCTTTTGAATGCAAATTTTACATTTAAAAAATGCACTTGTTTTGATCATTTGACTTAAATGCAAACAACTATAGAAAACTACACTTCTAAAACTGAAACTGAGATCTGCAAACAGTAGGAAATAAAGAAATAGAGACAAATTTATAATGCTCAAAAAATTTTAAAATGACACGTAAGGGCGAGGTTCACCCAAGAAGCGACTAGGTCTTTACAATGGGATTTGAAAAATTGATTTTGTTTCTAAGTTAATGTTTAAGTTATGTGTTTTAGGTTGCAAACATATTCTTTCAGTTACAGATTTTTGAAATTTGATGATTAAATTCACATGCAATTTGATCACTAAAAGCAAACAAAATGATAACTTTTGAGATGCAATTTTGACTAAATTTTCTGATGTAAATGAATGAAAGACACCCTTTATACAACTAATATATAATATGTATAAATATTTATGAAATATTTTTATATTTTTATGAATTTAAATTATGTAAAATACAATTTTGAAACCCTAAACAAGATGCAAAAAAAGCTAATGCAAATCCTAGATCTAGGGTTTTAGAGACTTCCAAATCAGAATGTATGATGTACAATGTCAAGTTCACCAAAATGAAATGAAAGGAAAAGGGTGAAATGAATTCAACCAATGTTGAATGGTGCAATGGATTAGGATTCAAACAATCCTCTCCCTAATTTCATTAGAAAGGGAGAAGATCACAAAGGAATAAGATTGACTTTCAACCTTGAGGTGAGTCAACCCTATTTTGGATCTTTTGGATCTCTACTTTCTTATGATAGAAATGACTAAATTGCAATGTTTTGGAATGATTTAAAGTGCATCAACTACATGAATTATATGACCTAATACTTGAAATGCAAAATTCTATGATAACAGAAATGGAAATAGAAATTTGTAGGCATAGTTGAGAAGGGCAGACTAGTGTACACCTATGATAAAAAGTGGGTTTCAAGGCTTGTAGAAGGATTGGTTTTCCCTAGGGTGAATGGGTCCTAGCACAAGGATCCAAAATCAATTTTTGCAGTTTCTCGATCCCAAATCTAAGCTTTGATTCCTCAGGTTTGACTGTCAAAAGCGAAAATAAAAGTTTGTAAGTGAGTTTTTGTGTCTTGACAACAATGAATGCAACAAATAAAACTTTGCAAATTGCTCCTTTGATCAAATTTCAGTCCTTCACCTGTAAATTTGCACATACAAAGAGAAACAAAATGCTTGTTTTTGGGTGAATGGGGGTTGCCTTAGTCAAACCCCATGTTTGGTAAGTAAACCTTGATAATGAAATAATGATAACATGAAGGAATTGATGAATGACCACTTGCTTGTTACAACTCACCAAACCCTTAATGGCTACCCTTAGAGGACTGAAGTCAAACACATTACTCTAAGGCTTGGATCTTGCATGAATTGGCTTGATTGAATGATTGATTAATTTGATGTTTGAATGCTTGCTTGAATGCTTGAAACCTGCATCACAATGTTAGCTCCAAAACATGACATGAACACACATGAACTTTGACATGATGATATATCTTAATTTTTGTTGTAGATGACTAATAAATCTATTAGAGTAATCATACATTAGCTAATGATTAATTAATATTTAATTAATTATTAGTCTAATTTATTCTCATGCACTTAAAAGCTAAACTTAAGAGCTTTGTATTCAATTAGCTAAGTGTTTTTCTATGTTAATTGAATCGAGTTGTTATTAGATCAATTTGTCTCATTGTACATGATTACTCTAACAAAATTTTCTCTTCAATGCTCTTGACAATAATATTTTCTATAGGATATCTTGATCATGAAGTGTTAGATTTAAATTGATAAAAAGACTAGGTATTTATAGGTGTCTATCTAATTTCCTAAAAATTAGATTTCAAAAGCCGACAATCGCATATAAAATTTGAATTATTAAAATGCCACCAAAAACATATTAAAATGGGTCCTAGGACTTAAAGGGGACCCATTCTCCCCATTCGCCCTTGGACAAATGGGTCCTAGGACTTAAGTTTAGGGCACTCAATTTCCAAGGTGTTTTAATTAATGTTGGCAATTGTTTAATATAGGTTTCCCTTTCGGAAAACGGGAATAATAATGTTTTGGAATGCATAATTTGGTCAATTAGAGGCTTAATTAAGTCCAATTAATTAAGGGGATGCAAACATAGTGTGAAATTGTAAAGGTATACAATTTTCCACACTACACCCAATATGCTCTCTAGTAAACAAAGGCTTTCGATATATATATTCCTCACAAATAGACTGTTGATATCTTCCTCACAAACAAAAATACTTTTATTGTCTACTCAAGCATACACAATTGATTTTCTCTCCACGCCTAGTCTTCAAAAAACTACCCTTTTAATAAGGAAAAATGAGTAGAAAAATAATATATAATCTCTTTACTCAATCGGCTTCCCCTACTCATTAAAGATTTCTCTTAAAATAAAAATCAAATTCTTTCAAAACTAGAACCCATGACCTCATATCGTTGCACATAGCATTTAAATTCAATCAAAACTCTACAGGAAATGCCTCTTTGAAATACATGACTAGATAGAAGATATGTCACCACTCATAGCACTTCTAAAACTCAACGTCCAAGTTGTGAAGACCTTCAGAATAGGAACATGTGAAGAATGGTGAACAACATCACCACTTTTATGGTTTTAATTCAAACTTTAAATGTGTAGTTACTCAACAACCTACATGGCTTCCCAAACAGTTCAAATATGCCCAAGTTGTCGCTATAAAATGGCACACATATTAACTTTTAAAATCCTCTTCAAAAAACCTTTTAAATAGACTTAGCTTCCATAGTTTAAGTGTGATAACAATTGCCATATTAATATGGCATTCAAAATGCAACCAAGTTATATAATATATATTTATATATATATGTAATATATATTTATATATATATATACGTAATATATATGTATATATATAGATATTTCCTTATTATTTTACTACAATATGCATATATGTATATATATGAATATACATAAATATTAATGTTCTATTATATCTATATATATTATATATATTTATATATACTTAAATATATATATCCATTTATTCTTTTATTACCATATACATATATGTATATATATATATATATGAATATACATAAATATTAATGTTCAATCATATCTATATATATTTGTATATACATACATATATATGCATTTAACTCAATATATATATATATTTATATATACTATATACATTATATTTACTATTTACAAAAGATATTAGAAATCAATTTAATTTGACATTTTAAGAGGATCTTTAATGATAGGGGTTTTATTTTCTCTAATGGCACCTTACCTATCGACTCAGATTCATGACTCACACAAACTTGATACGTGAACTGACCTTGCAAGGTTTTCAAATAGCCTGAGTGTGTGAGTGTCAATCAAATAGAAATACCACATGATTCATATACCAACTCCTCTCCTGGGTGATACTCTCCCTCTCCCTCTAAAGGGCACAAACATTCCTACATTTCACTTAGAGAAACATTCAAGTAGTTAGTCGATTTCATTTATAATATAATCACAACATTGTTTAAGCTTCATATAATCATTTGGAAGTAAATACATCGCATTGCATATATATTTCATCCAACCATTAAATACCATAATAACATCACCATGCATTAAAATTGTATTTAAACATAAAGGTTAAAGTAATTCAGTAAATCAACAATGGGGTGTAACACAAATGTCCTCTACCAATTTTGTCTCCAATGGCCCAACCTCACCAAGAACCTGAAGGATCAGATCACGCAGCTTGAATCCCAAATAGTACAAATTAAATCTTCCAATGATCCACTAAGAGACATGGATAGGGCTATCAAGGCACAAATAGAGAATATGCACTTAGTTGTAATAAATCTAGGAGCAAAGGGAAAAAATTAAGATGCAAATCAAGTAGCTCAAGGAAACCATCAACATCAAACTAGCACACTTAAGTGGAATCCTGGGAGAAGCTAAAAATGTGGCACAACAAATACAAATACCTATTACCCTTGCAGAGGAAAAAGAAACAAATATAAACACTTAAGGACACATCAAAGTCCTCCAACAAGTGAAACAACAATGGGATACTGCACTTGTGCAGTTGAAGGTCATATACAAGAATATTCTCCTAGGGAACTGAGTACCATGTCTTGAGGATAATGCATAATTTTAAAAGGGGGGATGATGTTAAGAGGATACAAGGTGGAGACCAAAAGCTACTACAAACTACCACATAGGACTTGTGAAACCTAAAGCCGGTAGAGAAGAAAGAGTAAAAGGTTTCCTATAAGGATCACATCTCTCTAAGAGACAAAGCAAAGATATATGCATGTAATAGATGTAGGATATATGATATAGATGATGAGGATAATCAAGGAGAATAAAAAATAAGAATGAAAAGATAGATAAGAATATGATTAAAAAGAAAAGAATAAGACCTATCATTGTCTATTAAATGAATTTATAAATATATAGAGTTACAAGGATTGAATTAGTATATGTGTTATGAATGAATGGTATCTTTATCTATGTTGCATATGGAATACAGTTAAATATAATTTCCTAAAGCAATTACTCTTTTCTCTTATTGTATCCTCTAGGGTATAAACAAACTACATAAGGGATATCAGGTACAAATCTCTAGACTATAATTCCCCATTTCCTCTTGCCAACACCCCATCATAATAGTAATGATTTTTCATGGCCTGCCCACTAAATCATGCATACTTTTCACATTATTTTCTCATTCAAAGATATTTTTTAAAATGCATCATAGATTATCATAAGGTTGATCAAGATTCTAACTCCACTTTGTAACTTCCTATAATCATGCTCTTACATGCATTATAAAACCCATCATAAGTAACTCCCACACCTTACAATGATATATTATGCTCTTCCACATCAATGATGGCATTAGATGCTCTTGCAACTTTCACACATTACCAAATAGTTGATACATGGACAGAAGTGCCACCTCAAAGTGGGGCTCCTCATTTCTTTACTAGATAAAATAATTATTAAATACAAATAAATAAAATAATTCAAACATTAGGAATTACAAGGTGTAGGACACACCTTATCCCAACACTACCATAATAGACTAATCGATGAACATATTGTAGCCCTATTGATGGCACATAATGAACACACAGACAAAGCTCTACTTCAAATCATCATTCAACAAATAACAATTACAAGAAAACTATGATTTCAAGAATTTAGATTACAAAAGTCTTGACACTAAATCCACATTAAAACAACACTTTCATTTGTCTCTTTCAATCAACTAACGATTGCACACATCATTACATAACAAGATACTCAAAATTGAAAACCATCAAATAACTTTATTAATATTTCCTGAAACAACATTACAATTCATTGGACAACTTATTTTCCCACCAACTCCTTGCGTTGCTTAGGTCTGACTCCCAATGTAGTTCCAAATCTCACAATCCTCTTGCAACATTGCTCAACTCAATTTGCTACCTCGTCACTTTTGTTGTTGCATCTCATGGTCAAATTACCTTCTTTTTTCCCTCACGATTCCTTGTGTTTCTCCTTTTCTCCTGCTTCACCCACGTCGCTTTACTCATATCTCTAAGTCTCTATGTTAGCACCCAGTTCCTTCCATTAAAGTTTGCACATAGTCTTGACTCCTTTCAAAGGATTTTAATTTGCTAGCAAGTTTCAATTTTCATAATTCTATGTAAATTTATTCGCATTTCTTTGACCCATGCCCATCGTTCTCCTTTGTTTGCTCTATGCTTTTAGATTTCTCCATTGTCCTTTTTGCATCTAAACTACGCCACCCTTAATCCAACATGCTTTGGCCTTCATTTATTGTTGTCTCATATCTTCTAAATCTTGTCAATCCTTACCTTTCTCCTGCATTCCATCTAGAGATTCTATTTTTTATTTTTTTAATCTATAAATACATTTGTATCAATTCAAATCTAAATCCCTTCATGGCACCTTCTATCCAACTGCCTGTGTGGAAGGTGTTTTTAGCTATCTGTGTGGGAGTTGATAACACAAATCTATGCAGGAATTCCCCTACGCAGCCCCCAATCTACTCTTTCAAAATCAAGCTTCTAAAATTTCTTTTCTCAAATCAACAATGGCACACTATCTTCACTTCTACAAATGTTGTTCTCTCTGCACCAAAATCCACACCCCCATTAACTCTCTCTTTCACAATGAAAATCTGCTCTTGATAACTAAAAATGGTAACTTCCTTTTCTTCCTTCCTATGTGGGCCCTTAACTACCTCCTCCTTTCCACACCCACTCTCTCCTACATTTCTTCCCATGTTGCTTTCTTTATGCCTTTCTCGGTTATCACTTTTTAAAACTAAAAAACTATAATTACTTTACCTCCTCCTCATCCACGGGCTACCAAGGTTTTATTCTGCATCTATTATTCTCCTTTCCTCACATGGGTATGTGAATACAAGAATTTTTAAACTTTGACATATTCAAAATATTCCTTTAGATCAATGTTGCACCACACTTCAAAACCATTCCAAAACACCAAACTTCAAAATAAAATACAAGCCAAAATTTTGGAGGTTGATGCTCCTACATCAGGCTCCCCAAGAGACAAAAGAAATCATGTGCTCTTGCACATGAGGTCATCAACTAGAAATCATTTCTTTTTTATTTTCTTTCATTTCTTCTAGCATCACTCTAGAATAACTTCCATGCTTCTCCAACATTGTTGTGCACTATTCATCTCTCCACTTTTCGTCTTCCTTCACCAAAGTTTCCTTTCCCACACATTCACATAAAAATTGATATGAACATTTACACAAAGATTAATGATCTCCAAATTTACTTCTTCAAAATCTTTCACCCTTGACATCTGTCTTCAACTTCATCAAAATCATCCACATTCTTATATAAATCTGCACTTACTATCCTATACTCTTTTGCACATTCTGGAACTTTTATCATCTTAAATAGAAATTAAACGTCATCTTCATGATTTGAAAATAAATTTACCTTTTTATCTTGTTATATAATGTTCAACTTCTCACCTTCATCAAACATTTTTTCCATCCATTCTTCTGCAATAGCCAACATCTCTTCCTTTTTCATTGTAATAGCTTCTTTATCATCAGCTTCCAACTTCATCTTTGTATGCTTCACTATCCCATTTGTTTTCATAGCTTCACTAGCAAGCTTCTCCATCCACTCATGTTCTATTGCTGAAAATTATGCCCACAAATATTTTGCACTTGCTGCACCTTCTTCAAATTCCATCTTTGTAATTTCTTCACCATGCATTTCTTTGCCTTCCACTACTGCTCTAACATGTACTTCATTTTTAGTTCCATTGCTCTTGGCCAACTCCTTTGGATCCACTCCATACTTATATTTGTTCATTTTGATTTTTTCTATTTACTTTCATTTTTTTTCCTTTTTCTTTTTGTATCTTCTCCTTCTTATGTCTTTTTCATCTACAAGCCTCCAAAACTCCATCTCACGTTCATATATATCATTTCCACTATTTGGTTCCACATCTTTTTCATCTTCTTCTTTTAAATCTTCCCTTAAACAATTTCATTCAAAGATTCAAAAGCATCATGTTATTTAAATCATCTAAATCAACTTGCTTACCTTTCACCTTGTATGTGGTCTCCTCAAGTTTTTCCCAAGCTGCTCCAAAAAGTGTCACTCTTTGATTTTTCCTCATCTTCATCATCTATTTCCTTCTTGATAGATTCTCATGCATGTTCCTGACCAGCATGCTCATTTCCATATTCCATTTTCTTTTTCATTTTCTCTGCTTTAGGTTCTACTTTCATATTAGCTTTTTTCGTTTCTTGTATTCCTCTTTTTCATGTCCTATAACACCACTTTTGTGTTTTGTTGTCCTACCCTTAAGCTTCCACACTTTATTTCCCATAGTTGTAGGCGAACATTTGTTTATTGTTGCACTTGTTCTAAATAATCCAAGGTTTGATTTCTGCCTTAAAAACATTTTCTTTATGCTTCCTCTCATGATAATTTACCCTATGTTCTTGGTTCTTCTTGAACTCTTTCATGAATTTCATCTTTTGTACCCGTTTTCTATCATAAACTTCTTCATATACACCCTCTTTCTTACACTTTGTATGCTTCCTCTCAACAACTGGTTTATTTTTCCAACTTGGCACCTTGTATCCATGATCCTTGATAATATTTGAAATCTCTAGATTTCTCTTCTCCCTATTAACTTGCATTTCTACATTTGTATTTTCACATTCATGATTAAAATTAACATTTATACCTCCATATACCGATGCAATACTCTAGTGTTTGGATTTTCCCCCATCCTTGACTTCTTTTCTTGCAAACTCTTCCCCTTTGTGGGTTCCTTTACTTCTTAATACATCATGAAATTCTTAAGCATCATCTACATCTTTAGTATCATTCAGTAAAATCTCAACACCATTCTTATCTTCATGTTTAAGTACTTTGCAATGTACCTTTTCTTGATGGACTACTACAAATTTCCCTTGTATACCTTCTTCATAAACTGGTGCAACTTGTTTCCATTTTATTTCACCTTCTTCTCCATCTACAGGTGCTTTACTTGCCCCTTCTCTCATTAATTCCAAGGTCTCATCCATGGCCCCTCCTATGAAGTTTCTCATACCTGCATACACATATTCAAATGCAACATTAACAAATAAAACAAGAGACCAAAATGTCTCCATGAATTCCTCCTTCGTGGACATTCTCCTATTTTCTTTACTTTTCCTTTCAAGTGCTACTTTTTGCACTACTTCTCCTCTCCATTATTTCTTGTGTTTCCTCATGTTCTCAATGAGAACTTTCTTCACCTCTTCCAATGCATGTTGCTCACTTGGAAACTCTCTTCTATCCAAACATCTTTCATCTTCTCTTTTCAAGGCGGCCATATTTTTCCTTCTTCTTTTCCTAACAATCATCTTCACATGCCACTTAAACTTCTTTTTCAATGGCCAACACCAAACATATTATTGGCTTCTTTTCTCAAGCCACTACCTACACTTCTATAAATCTCTTTTCGACTCTTTCATTTCTTTATCCCACTTTGAATTTTGCTTCTTCAAATTCATTTTCACTTTTGCTTTCTTGTTGAGGCTTTCTTTTATGGCATACTATTGCATCTTTTTATCTTTCTTTGTGGCTTCTTGATACCTCACCTAGGGCTTCTCTCCTTTTCATCTGCCCAGTCTTTTGGTACCCAGGTTCTTCTTATTAACCTATCAAACTTCCACCCGCATACTTGTCCAAAATATTAGAGCATAACTGACTTCCCCTTCCCAGACCTTTTAGACTCTCACAGATCTTTTAAGCTATGATACCAAAATGATGGCACATAATGAACACATAGACAAAACTCTACTTCAAATCATCATTCAACAAATAACAATTGCAAGCAATCTCTAATTTCAAGAATTCATATTGCAAAAGTCTCGACACTAAATCCACATTAAAATGAAATTTTCATTTGTCTCTTTCAATATACTAATGATTGCACACATCATTACATAACAAGATACTCATAATTGAAAACCATCAAATAACTTTATTAAGATTTCCTAGAACAACATTACAATTCATTGGACAACTTATTTTCCCACCAACTCCTCGCACTACTCAGGTTTGACTCCCAATGCAGTTCCAAATCTCACAATCTTCCTACAACATGGCTCGACTCAATTTGTTGCCACATCACTTCTATTGTTGCATACATTTCTCATGGTCAAATTACCTTCTTTCTACCCTCACGATTCCTTGTATTTCTCCTTTTCTCTTGCTTCACTCACATGGATTTACTCATCTCTCTAAGTCTCTATGCTAGTGCCCAATTCCTTCCATTAAAGTATATGCATAGCCTCGACTCCTTCCAAAGGCTTGAAATCTACCAACAAGTTACAATTTTCATAATTCTACGTAAATCTGTCTGCCTTTCTTTGACACATGGCCATCATACTCCTTTGTGTGCTCTATGCTTTCAGATTTCTTTTTTGTCCTTTCTACATGTAAACTATGCCACCCTTAATCCAACATGCTTTGGACTTCATTCACTTTTATCTCATATCTTCCAAAGCTTGGAAATTCTTACCTTTCTCCTGTGCACCATCTGTACATTCTATTTTGTTTTTATTTTAATTTGCAAATAAATTTGTATCGATTCAAATCAAATCCCTTCATGGAACCTTCTATCCAATTGCCCATGTGGAAGGGATTCTCAACTATCTGTTTGGGAGTTGGTAACACAAACCTGTGTAGGAATTCCCATACGCAATGTTGGGAAAATGTGTCTCAACCTTGCAATTATATAAGGTACTGTTGATACATCTGTGACAGGAGGCGCGGGGGTAAATCTAGACCATTCATCATTAGGCCTTAGATCTAACGACCAATATTTTATTAGCTTGACTTTCCCTAGAAGGAAACCCTATTTTATGAGGGCATTGTATTACAACTATGTATTGTGATGTATTCTAAGAGTCTGATAGTGGTCATGTCTCCTTTGGATCTCTGGTTGGCAATACTCCTATGAGAAGCCTACATTGCAAGTATATTCTAATCTTTGTGATTTCTAAATAATATATTTGGTGGCTTTTGGAGTTTTGGGTTTTTCTCTCGAAAAGGTTTTCCCCACATAAATCATTTTGTTGTGGTATACATGATATTTATGTTTATTTTTGTTTAAGTTTCAATAACTAAAAAGATCTGGAAAATTTTGCATTATTCTTCTCTCAAGATTAGTGTAGGAAGTTGTTCCACTATCTTACCTTCCTTACACACTACCCCCAATCTGCTCTTTCAAATTCAAGCTTCTAAAATTTGTTTTCTCGTATCAACAATGGTGCACTATCTTCACTTCTATAAACATCGTTCTCTCTACACCAAAATCCATACCCCCACTAACTGTCTCTCCTTCACGATGAAAATTTTCTCTTGATAACTGAAAATGGTAACTTCCTTTGCTTCCTTCCTACGCGGGCCTTTAACTGCCTCCTCCTTTCCACACCCACTCTCTCCTACATTTCTACCCACGTTGTTATCACTTTTTTAAACTAAAATCTTAAATTACTTTACCTCCTCCTCATCCACGGGTTGCCAAGGTTTTATTTTGCATCTATTATTTGTCTTTCCTCACGCAAGTATGTGAATGCAAACATTTTTAAACTTTGACATATTCAAAATGTTCCTTCAGATCAATGTTGTGCCACACATCAAAACCAAGCTTCAAGAAAAAATGCAAGATAAAATTTTGGAGGTTGATGCTCCTACATCACCTACACAGGGCTACATGTGACAATGTCCAATCAAACCATATGTGTGCAACATATGGATCATCTATATGTGTACACTAGCTAGCAGCTCATATTCGAAAAAACATGATCATCCAACTATCACCATACAATTTTGGCATATTTCATCATCATGTCAACATATTTAGTGCACCATATGTCCATGACACTTATTATCATATCTATGGAGCCTAGCTAATAGAGTATTTGTATAAATACCTACTTTGTACATTTCGTAATATAGAAGAGGCATAACACATTTTCATTAACCTCTATGTATAGTTATTATGTTCAATCTAAATAGAAGTGGTATATCTATTATAAGCCTTCCACATTCATGTTTTGGTTTGCATATCTATTGTTTGTATTCTAAACATTTTTTAATAAAATAGCAATTGACTTTAGTAGGGTGGCAAACTATGTGGATTTAAAGTCTATTAAGTTTCTACATACACCACATTGTCTTTGTATTTACCTATATAAATAATTGCTATAGATTACAATTTAAAAGAGATATAAATCTATAAATTCTTAATTGTATTTAATTATAAGAAAATAAAAAACATGAACAAGAAATAATTTAAATTCTAAACTTCAAGCTTATCCATCAATCTATTAAAACCTCTATCCTTTTTATTATGCATATGTAATATCTATCCTATTAAAACATATATATTTAAACTCAATCACAATTCACACTTTATTTTATACTTGATATGGTCATTGAAATCTTCTTATAGACTACTATGAATAGTGAACCATACATGTGTGTGTCCAAATCTTTGAACGAATGTATATAGAATATGGGGTCCTCATTAAAAAATGTCTCATTTCTAAAGGTTGATACCCCTTGTGTTAAAGGTCATGCCTAAGGTTTGTGCCATGTGTGTTTCCATCACTTAAAATATCATGTTTCATGTGATTGTATGGTAATAACCACTACATAATATGATATACAGCAGGTTTAAGTTGAGATAAAGCATGAATATAGAGGAGATGAGCATAAAAAATAATGTCAATATAAATGATCAATTCTCTACACATTTGAATAGTTCTTGAATATTAATAACCATTCTTTCCATTGATTTCTACATTACAGGAATCACCTATTCCATGCCTTTCAATACTTGGTTGATTTCTCTCATTCGATCTTTGTAATATATTTGTTTGAGAAGATATTTTTTATTATGGGTTAAATTTCATGTCATATTCTCATTCCAAGAGATTGATACATGAACACAATCATACTTGATCCTCTCAATGACATGTTGTGCTTAGAGTAAAAATCAAGGCTAATCTTCTTATCTAGGCAACTGGCCTCTCTAAATTATCATTGGATCTCCATGTTTCTTCCATTAATTGTCTTCTCCTTGAAATCATAGAGCACAAAAATTCTTTTAATCATGCTCTATAATTAAAATAAATGAAATTGGTTTTCAAGTTAGCCTATTGCTTGATGACATCCTTGATGGATATGTTGTAGTCTTCAATCTCAATAGCACCAACCCTATTCTTTCTCATTCAAAAAATTTTCATGCCTTATCTATGCTTCCCCATTTTGCATGGATTTCTAGGTCAGCACTTGCATCCTTTAAGGTTTTGATGATTTTACATATCTTCCATATCACACAAGTAGGAAGGATGCTAACAAAGGTCATTTTTCCTCATAAGTTTCTAAAGATTTTTCATCAAATCCATTTTATGCATATCCTAAAATTGTTACTCCCATGAGACCATATTTCCTTGTGGTAGGTGATGGGGGTCAAAGTGTTCCAATAATTTTACCCTTTGTTTTCCTCTTTCCTTCATATTTCCTACCATCCTGTCATTATTTGTCATAGGAAGTATAGGTATTTGATGAATGTAATAGAAGAATAAAATGATTAAGAAAGTGCCAATGTCAGGTGAAACGCTAACTAATTTATGACTGACTTGACAAGAAGTAATTGGAAAATGGTAGAGATGGTTGAGGATGCAGACGAGGAGTGATCAAGTTGTTTTTTTTTATACTTGTTTTGAGAAGAATGCTTGTTAAAAACTATTTTATATTTCTGTCCAGCAGCCAAATGTTAGTTTTTATCAGACTCGTATGTTTTGTTGTTTATCGAACTTAATGGTTTGTTGGTCGTAGGTCATGAACAAACCATGTGAACTTATTGGCACGTACTCTAGTATAAATATGTATTAGCCTAAACACTTCATATATAGTTGGTAATATAATATTGTCTTGTTGTTCAAAAATTATTTGAAATCTATTGTATGTGTGTATGGTTGAACTGAATTAGAAGAGCGCGTTAATACTTCTTTCATTAATCGTCCAAGGAGGCAGGGCCCACTCCTCACGTCAATTGATGATCTATTTTCAATTTCTAGTGTGGTAATTTAATGTGTGATTTGATTTCAAGTTTATCTCTTTCTCGAACATAAGTTAATTATCTACAATCTTGTGGAATTTAGTTTTTTGTATGCATATTTGATTATTTAAAATTGTGATTGGTTCCTTTACTCATTCATGTATTTGTTAGTCATTCTAGAATTAAAGATTTGGTTCATGCATATTGGAATTCATCGTTGGTAGCATATCATTTTGATAGTGCACTTCATTATTTCGCTATCACATTTTATGTTACAATTCATGTCGTAGTTTCTAGCAATCTTCTTGTCTCAATTTCTGCCAAGAAGTAGGGACAGTAGAATCAAACTTAATTCAGAATTAAAGGTTTATCATGCAATTCTAGGATACTTGTTTTAATAGTATTAAATGATAATTTAAGAAGTGTGTGTTGGATTAAAGATAGGAATTTATTCATTTGTAAAGTGTGCTTTAATTTGAATCTTAGATTAAAAGGTGTGTTTCAATTCAATTATTAAATGCATTCATCCTCCCTTAGTTCATTAGTTCAACCCTTAGGTAGATTTCTGCAACACTATTTTCAAGCTTACACCCCCAAATTGACATTGAGTAAACTAAGGAAATTTAAAAGATTAATCCAAGCCCAATCCAAGATAGAATTACAAGGATAATTTTACCCATAATATCAACCACAGTTTAATCTAATCATTTTGGCGCCATTATTGTGGAATGGTGTTAAAGTCCTATCAGCCTACAGAACTAAGTTAGGAGGATTGTGCTAAGGAGAAAGTCTACATGACAGTCGACCTCATTTGGAAAACTACCCTTAGTTTGCTTTGTTGTAAGTCATATAGGTGCATGAATCGTAGTAGGGATAGTAGAGGGAGATTTCTTAAGAAGGCTAAGGGGAGTAATACACAACCAAAAAAATCAAATTACAAATCAAATTCATTAACTAAGGGAGGCAGCTCGCAACAAGAAAAATTGAAACCTAAATTGCAACCATTAGAGTTACCCGAACCCGATATCGAGAAGTGTGTTATTGAGTCTACCATTGTTGAGACACCTGCAAGTACCCATCCAGAGTCTTCTAAAATATTGCAGAGAAAGGTTGAAAAAATATTTTAGGAATCTTACAGGTCTGAAGCTGGTCCATTCTCAGAAAGCCAAAAGTCATTTACAACTTACTTTACTCCTTGGGCATTAGACGTCATGGATGATCCCAACAATAACAAAAATAACAACAACAACAATAACAAGGCATTGGCCAACAATAATTTGGTTACCTTTGAGTTTCCAATCACACATCCCCAACAAGATTCCCTTATGAAGAAAATTCCTCATTTTGCTTTACCTATTTTTTGTGGTCTTTCTATTGAGGGTCCTGACATGTTCTTGTTTGAGTTTGATGTGTTGTACCACAACTATGATTATCAAAGTGACGCACAAAATCTCAAATTTTTCCCAACCACATTAAAAGATGCAGCCCTAGGTTGGTTCATGAACCTTAGGAATATCAGAACATGGGAAGTCATGAAGGAATTATTTTTAACCAAGTACCAAGAGTATTGTAAAACAAAGGAGGTTCAGGATGAAATATTATGCATGACGTAGAAAGAAGACAAGTCCATGGAGGACTACCTCGAATGCTTCATGTTCAATTTTCAACAATCACAACAACAGGGGCTAACTCTTGATGTTGTTAAAATGTTGTTTCTTAGAGGAATAAGAGATGATACTAAGGAAGCATTAAATTTAATAGGTAAAGGGAACATCTCTAAAATGGAATTTGATGATATTTGTGATATTTGTAGTAATTATTCAAGATCTCAGCACTCAGGAAGAAACTATCCAAGTTGTATCTTGCAGGAACCTCAACAAGTATCACAAAGTGTGAAATAGGTAATCTACTTGAAGACCTTAAGACTGATTTGTTAAGTCATATGGGTAAACAAATAGACACTTTATACACACGAAGGAAATAGGAGGCTGAGAAATCCTTTGTTGTCTTTTGTCCTATTTATCGAAAGAAGCATAGCGATGAAGAGTGTCCATATAATCGAACAAAGATATCTTCTTTAGAGGAAGCAAGTAGGGACACTACTCTAAAACCTCTTCCTGTAGGGATGACCGAGGTAGAATATATAGATGAACCAGTTTATTTCATGGCCCAAAGAAGACCTTGGAAACCAAGAGCAATTCCCCCATCCGATTACCAAGTCGCGCCCTAAAATCCTTTTCAATAGAATTCCTTCCCGAACCAACCTGGATGGTATGGAGGTTGGCAGCAACCTCCATACTACCCCCAGTGGTCACAACAATATTCGCCTACTCCACAATCATGGCAAGCACCACCACCACCTTTTCCACAATATCATTCATTCCCTCTGTATCCACCACCTCCAAAAATAAACCCATATCAGCAATCCCAACAACTCTTGCTGCCTATCCTGTCATCTAATCAACCCTCTAGTTCAACTCAACCATCAAAAACAACACCCATGCCCACACAACCAACACCCAATCCAAATAATAAGGTGGCTCAACTAGTCTATAATAATGAAGTGGCAGGGTTCCCGACTTATCCTATCAATGCATTAGAGATTAACTAGGCACACCTAAGGTCAGGGAAGAACCTTCAAGGGCCAACCATCATATAAATTGAAGACCATCCAGTTGAGTCAGAGGAAGAGCAACCCATAAGAGCAACCAAAATAGCAAGAAACATCTCAACCTAATTTTGATTTTATGATTGAATTATGAAAGTTTTGGCACACCTGGTGGGACAAGGGACTGATTTTTAGTTTCTCTTGTTCTACACATTGTTGTTTTTTGGTGTGTACAGTAGCAGTTTTTACCTTTGGATGCAATTTTCAACACACCTGGCAACTCCGGAAGATATTATTTGTTGGTTTCAAGCAGACAAGGTGTTGATATGTTCTTTGACCCATCATATGATGAAAAATTTGTTCCTACATCTCCTTGTTATCTATATCAGACTGAACCAACAGTTGGTTCTAGTCAAATACCTTTGCTATAGGAGGTTATAAACAAGTTTCATATTCTTGCCACCCACCCACCCAAGCACAAACTCCATTGCAACTAGTGTATTCCCATAACCAGCCTCAAGAATCTCATTTTATGCCAAATCAGAAGTATCATTTTCCTAATCAGCTCCAAAATGATGAGAAACTTGAGATTGCAAATATAAAGAGCATATTGCTTGATTGGACCAAGTAGTTACAGGATATTGAAAGGCAATAGAAGAGCTTTCTTATCAAGCTTGTATTCATCAGCATGTGGTGGAGGCACAAAGAGGATCCTATGCAATGCAAGAGAATGTAGTATTTGAACAAATTAGTCCAACTCTCCTAAAGAACAGTTTTCTCAAGTGCCCCAATCAGCTGCTACCTTTCCAAATTGTTTCTTTGGAGAAGAATTTCACTTTCTGAGGTTCAATATTCCATTTGAACAGAATGAAATTTTTGTTGAAAAGAAAGTAGAAGAAGAGCATCCCATTGATCTGGACAGCTTACTCCTCTGGGAAAAGATTAGAGAGGTAAATCCTTTACATTTAGCTATAAGGTGTTATCAATTATAGCAGCAAAGGATTGAACAATAAGAGGACATCAGATGGTGTGGTGAGTTGTTGATCAATGATCATCAACAAGAAAATGGAGCCTTGGACCTGGAGGAAGAGCATCAAACTAAACCTGACACCATTGTCCAGGATATGAGCTTTGATGTTTTTGAGCATCTTATGGATGAGAAAGCTAACGTTGAGCTTCTTGAAGAGGTGTGTACAGATATAATTGAACAGTTTTGTTCAATGTTGGGTGACAAAGAGCCAGACCTGTTAGAAGTTGACAAGCATGTTAATCTAGAGCATTAGGTTCACAAGCTTGAATGATTGTTGAAGCAACAGGAGGAGTATGGTTCTAATAGAGAGGAGTTCATTTTATCAGATCAAGAGGTTTCTCATGAATCTAATTTGCAATGTCTTATCTGGTCATATGAGATTCCTTTCTATTGTATAGAAGAGCTGGAAGCTGATATACTAGTTGTAAATTTGTCTCAAGAGGCTACTCCATTGTTTGAACACTTTCCTACCTTCATTGAAGAAGAAAAGCATGTTTTGGAATGTGCTTCTTTGAATGATATTGACGAGTTTTAACTAGATTCAGTTGTTCTTAAGAGCCTTCCAAGAGCTGATAGTTTTGATGAGTTATTAGCTACTTTAGTGGAAGAAGATTGTCAACTCATTGTGGAGGAGGAGTCAACATGGCAACTTATTATGAAAGATGAGGACAATGTTGTTGTTTTTAATCATTTAGATTGTTTTATCTCTAATCCAAATCAAAAAATGGATGGAACAGCAGTGAATGTGCAAGTAGCCAACAATGAAAGCTCAAGATTTTTCTTTTCAAGGGTTTGTCCAGTCAGATATTTAGCCCAGATGGAGTCCAATAAAGTACCAATAGTTGATCTTGCACCTATGCATGAGGGTACAACTGAAGATAGCACTGTGAATGCATTTGCAACTAGACAAGAGTATGTTCAACTCACTTATCCTCCTTTGAATAGTAATTCATATGATCAGATTGATGAGGTAATTGAACTTGTTTACCTCTTTCAAGGGGTAGTGTATAATCTTGTTGAACTTTTTTCTATGTCTCACCTATACTTAGTTGTCCTCAAGCATGTGAGTTACTATATTTTAAGAAGAAAGGGCAGCTATTTTCGTCATCCTGTAAATGGTTTTGTTTGACCAGTTTCTTTGCTAGTTAGTGTAGGATAGAATAGGTTTCAATTCAATGCAATTTTTCATTCCCTAAGTGTTGTTCAACACAGTTCAATATTTTTCCTTCTGCAATTTTGTTTTCAATAAGTTTCCAAGGTGTTCTGAGTCATTTTTCTGTTGAGTTATAGCATTGAATCAAGTTACTTTCAGATCTATTCCAAGTTTCTGAGTGACCCCGTGCCCAATGGATAGCCTAGGAAACTAGTCTTAATGTTTAGCAGGAAAACATATAGCAGATGTCGCCAGAAATGTTACTCATTTTTGTTACTACTCAGGTTGATTGAGTTTAGATTTTTTGCAAACTGAAATTCAAGTACATTTCTTATCTATCTTCCCTATATTGCATTCAATTGTATAAACAGAAAAAATCAAAGAGATTACAAGTTTTTGCATTTATACAAGTGCATACAATATGGAAAAGATTTGCAAAAAAAATATTTCTGAAAGTAATCTTTATTGATACAAAAGTACATATTTGTCTCACACAAGCCATGAGACTTAACTTGTCCAATGAGAATGAAAGACAATTTATACATTGATATAAAAAGAATGCATATATAGGGGAAGAGGCCAGTCATTGCTTGATGACTGGTCAGTGTTTGTTGTCTTTCCCTATCTCCTACTTTGAGTTGTCTTATGTCCTTCGTAGCTCTCTGCTCCTAGCCTCTGCATTTGGAAATTGCAATAATGTTAGAGAAGTGCTCTAAGAAATGATGGTCTCTCACACTACATGTACATGCACCCATGTATGTATAAATTTCCCCTCAAAATACATCAAATAAGCATACAAACTCTACATGTTCAAAGGAAGAAACGGGATCATCAAGCCCTTTAGGCATATGCACATATTTTTTCTAACTGTTTGTTTCATGTGCAGATACAAGAAAACAACATTACTATTTTATCAAGTTTCAGCATGTGGGGTAAAACGTGGCTCCCACAAGGGTTGAGCTCAGCGTGCTACTTTGTTATGCTTTTAGAAAAAAAAATTGAAAGATTATTCATCAGAGAGATCATCTCTTTATGGTTCACTCAGATAAGTACCCATCATTTATGGCAATGAGTTAACAACCACTGACATAAGTGACATATAGTTATTTAAGGAGATCATAAAGCATGAAATCATACATCAAGAGTATCAGGAGATAAGTAGAACAGTCATTTTTTTCTACATGTGACAGTGAATATCAGACATTTGATTGTGAACATGGAATAGCAAAATGAAATGTGTTCTCATTCTGAGCAAGAGGGGCACCTATCATTCATGAGCAGTCGGAATCATTAAGTTGTAGTAATGTGAAAGGTGTGAAGCAATCATGCAGTGAAAGCTAGGTTGGAAATTCATGAATAGAGTTAAGAACCAATCCTTGCCTAATGCAAAGGCAAGTCATATGTTTTGCAGGAACAAATACATGAGTAAAAAATTTAATAAGACTTATGTCTTATGCCACATAATACACTAAATTATACACAAGACAATGATCACAAGGCTCATAGAAAAGGGACAATTATTTTTTTAAATCCTAACATTGATTTAGCAGCATAGTACAATCCAATGGAGAGAGATCATAATAGAAGCACCTATGTTGGATGACTATGAATTAAACAAACAATTTTCACAAATTAAAAGATGCAAATTGAAATGAAAGGACAGTGCTCATGAAAGGTGCGGAGAATGACAACCTTCATCAATAGGACAACATGTGTAATGGCAGTCTAATGAAGAAAATTTAGGTGTTATGTCTATATAGTGCTACTATACAGTTAAGCCATGAGAAGATTGATAACCATGGCATATAATGCAGAGGGTAGTGCATAGCTACAATAATATTGGACAGTGAGATCTTATAAGAATAAAACATTTTTACCATGATTATATCCAAAAGGCAAGAATAATCGGCTTTAAGAGCTTGAGCTTTGTTCTAGGGGTATCTTATGGTTGATGTTGAGATATCATAGTTTGAAGGTTGCATGGAGGTTGAGGAAAGCAAAGTAACACATTCTACTATACAAAAACCTTGTTGTAGTTCAGGCAATACTACAACATGCATGAGCAATGGGAATTTCCAATAGCCATGGAAATGCTATTCCAAAAAGGGAAGCACATGTTAGTCCATAATATGGTACAAGGAACTATAATAATGAGATTGTGGATAAACCTAGTTCAAGTGAGCATTCAAACTCTGGTCTTACATATCAATCAATTCAACAGAACAAAAAAAAAAGTAGAACTAGGGTTGACTCGAGTGTTATCTGTTTCTTTAAGGGAAGAGGAGTTGTTCGATACCATGGTTTTTCTCTATCATTTGGGTATGTTTCCAAATTTTAAAGAAGCTGAACAGAGGAGAAGATCATAATATGTCTCCACCAAGTTGTTGCTAATATAAGAGGCCATTTAGACTATTCCTTTACATTTGCATGGCATCCAGAAGGCAGATTTTTTGCCACATGAAATCAGGATATGACTTGCAAAATCTAGGATGTTAAAGCCTAAGCACATTTTTGATAGTCTTTAAAGGAAATATTGGTGTTGTGCGATCTTTGAGGTTCACAATAGATGGAAATTTTATGTCAATGGTTGAGCCAGTAGATTTTGTTCATGTCTTTAATGCAAAACACAACTATGATCAGTGTCAAGAGATCGACCTCTTTGATGAGATCTCTGGCATATCATTTAGTCTAGACATAGAGTCACTTTTTATTGGAGTAGCAAATCAAACATATGGAAGCCTGCTAGAATACAAATGTTGTCATTCTAATATGTATCTAAATTCCTTTATCTAGTGATACCAAATTGTCACTATTACACATTACAAATGGATGGAGTGATTTTAAGAAAGGAAAGGGCACAAAATGGAAAAACCCTCGACTCTAGGAAGTGCAGATTCAGAATATGCATTGAGGTTGAGTCTCACAGAAAGTGTAGAGGAATTTGATGCCATGGCCATTCTTCTGTTCTTTCTACAAGAAATAAAATGTTTGAGAATGCACGAGGCATCACAGGGATAACGAAGTTACCCATGTAAAAGCTCTCAAACAAATAATGAAGCCACGGTTGTAGAAAATGTATGGAATACACAGAAAGTGCAAGGAAAAATTAGATGGACTGAGCATATGCATAGGAAATGTCATGTTTCTACAAGTAAATGCATAGAGACAACAGAGAAAGCATAGAACAGAGAATGTAATCATTTTTTTTGTAAGCAAAACCTGAGTTTCGAGTCTTTCAAAAAAAATTTAGAAGGAAAGAAACAAGTTTCAAGCATGTACCTCAAACTTTCATTGATATTTCTGCTAGGAAATCTATTGAGAAATCCCTCTGTAATCTCTAGAATCCTCCATGGAATTCCAGAAAATCTCCAAGCAAACCCTCTAATGGTGGCACTCTTTCCAAAAGGCTCGAAGAAGGGGAGGTGAAAAATGCTTTGTCTTTTGCATTTTTTGCTTTTGTTTCACTTTTAGGGTTTTAAAACCCTAAGTATGTTGATTGAATGGCAAAGTAATTTTTTCCTTTTGATTAAATATTTGCAAGTTAAAATTAATACCTTTGCATTTTATTCATTTGTTGAGTGACTAGGAGAGTCCCCTATGACTTTTGAATTTTGCTTAGACCAAATCAATCTTATATTTTGCACCGGATGTATAATGTAAAGCATAATCAAAATGGTATTTTATAAACCATTTTGATTTATGTTGTTTATTGTGCAAGATAGGGGATACGTTGATTGCAATATTTAGTCAAAAGGGAGGGATAGATATGGTTGAATTAATTATCTTTGCAAGCATATAGGAGAAGTTAGAGGCAGTTTGTAGACATAGGGAGAACATATAGGAGTCTTTACTCCCTTTTTTGGAAGGTTGGAGAGTATTTAGGCCATTTTCACGTACCTTTATGATTGACTTGGTGAAAGTTGACCTTTTCAGCATTTGTGAGCTCATTTGGAAGAATTTCAGTTGCTAAAAAATAGGCTTTTTGGAGGCATATGATCTCATGTAGTTTCTAGTTCCTATTTTGGTGGAATTGTTTTGAGTGAGCATATATTGACTTCACTCTTCATTTGTGAAGCAATTCTGACTTGTATTTTTCTGCTCTATGACTTTTGTGAGTCCTTTGGAGAAAAGACAGTGCTTTGTAACTCACAATTTTGAACATGTTGACAGTGAATACCTTGATGATTAATGGAGATAAGCAATATTTTTTCCTTCTCATTCTCTATTTTATTGTGTGCATGCTAGTTGATTGATATAACTACTTGTGAAGTTATTTCGTTTCCTTGTAGTTTTTGTCTCAATAAAAGCACCTTTTTCAGAAAATATGCATGTTGCAGGTCATAATGTGTTAAATGTAGGTTTTCTAGCTATGAGAGATATCTTTCCTTCTAGAGGTGAACTGTTAGGCCTTTCTATGAAACACTAATGAAAGAAACATATTATTTTGGGTTGTGTAAACCAGGCTTTTCCATTGATTAAATTGTGTATGCAAGTTGTTTGCAAGTCTAATGAATGTTTAGGTGCATCACCATAGGATTTAATCACTTCATTTTATGTTACCTTTTTCCCCTTTTTCCTCAGCAGATCAGTAGATTAGTTTTAGGTGAGTACCGAAAGGAATTCAGCCTTCTCCAGAGGTTGACCTCTACTTATAAGTAACCCACAGCTTTAGAGGTCTTCCCATGTTTTCACTGGATTGTTGAATTTCACATTCAACAAGGTGCAAATCTAGTAGATAACAGTTAACATTAAAATTCCTTTATTACATGCTATTTGAGATGTTCCAGTGTACACTAAAGCAATCAAGGAACTCTATGGGAGGAAGAAACAAAAGAAGTAGGACCCCAAGACAGTCCAAGTCATTGGACAACTTATAGACTTGATGTTGGGGAGAATCTTTGTTCCTGAATATGCAAACCCAATAATTCCAATGATTAAGGTATGTATTGGTGATGTAACCATTCCAAATACACTTGTGGATCTAGGAGCAACTATAAATGTAATGACTAATGAGACCAAGGAGAGGTTGACCCTTCACTAACTTAGACCTACTCCAACAGTATTGCAAATGGTTGACTGCTCCCTTGTGAAGCCAGGAGGTATGATAGAAGATATTATTATTTCTATTGAGTCTTGGGAGTATCCAACAGATTTCATGATTCTACAACCAAAGATTAAGCTAGGGGGATACCCCTTAATTTTAGGTAGACCTTGGTTAGTTGTTGCTAATGCTTTCATTAATTGTAGGTCTGGAAATATGGTGATTTTAAACAAGGAGAAAATGAAGCAGTTAATATTGTACCCTCCAGCGCAACCATTGTTGGAAACGAAGGATCCTTTATGGATAGATAGCGACTTAGAGGAGTCTTTACCTATTTTGGAAATAGATCAAAGTAGGGAATTTGAACATATTTTAGAAGACACTATTATTAATCATTTATTACAAAATCATTATTTAGTTGATAATGTTTTTGAGACAATGATTTTTCCAACGGGCATAAATGATAATTTCCAATTCGAAAAAAATTTGTTAGTTGGTAGTTCACAGTTTGTTCAGCATTTTATTACTCTGCATCAATTATTGCCACATACTTGTATATACAATCCATTTTTTATAGCTAGAAACTCTGACCCATCCTCGTCTAATTCACAACTACTTGTTGTAGATACCCTTGTACAGCCCCAAGTTACTAAACTTTTTCCTAGTAAAACACTTAACATCAATCCCAATTTGAGTGCCTCCCAATTAAAAGAACTGATTGAGATGTTGTGTGCACATAAAGAAGCTTTTGCTTGGGATTATCAAGACATGAGAGGTATTCAACCTGCTACCTATAAACACCATATCTATATAGAAGGAAGTAGACCTGTACGACAACCCCAGAGAAGGTTAAACCCATCCCTACAAGAAATAGTAATGGAAGAACTTCATAAGTTGTTTAATGTAGGATTTATCTACCCCATATCAGATAGCCAATGGGTTTCCCCACTTGTGGTAGTACCTAAAAACAATGGAAAATGGAAAATATGTGTCAACTATAGGGCCCTTAATAAGGCCACTAAGAAACACCATTTCCCACTTCCTTTCATTGACCAAGTCCTAGACACCTTAGCTGGTAAGAAGTTTTTTTCCTTTCTCGATGGATTTAGTGGGTATAACCAAATCCGCATTGCCCAAAAAGACCAAGACAAAACTACTTTCACTTGCCCATGGGGAACATTTTCCTATAATGTCTTTCCTTTTGGATTGTGTAACGCACCCGCTACTTTCCAACAAGCTATTCTAAGTATTTTTGTTGATTTAATTCATGATTGTGTAGAAGTGTTTATGGATGACTTTATTGTTTATGGTAACACATATGATGAAGCTAAGGAAAATATTGAAAAAGTTCTTAAACGATGTATTGATACTAATCTTTCTTTAAGTCATGAAAAATGTCATATCTTAATGACTAAAGGAATTGTTTTGGGTCACTATATTTCTCAAAAAGGAATTGAGGTGGATCTGAAAAACATACAAATTATCCAAGACTTTCATGTACCTACTTGTCCAAAGGATGTGCATAGTTTCCTAGGACATGTTGGTTATTACAGAAGGTTTATTCAAAATTTCAGCAAGATTTCCTGACCCCTCTTTGTGTTGCTAGGGAAAGATGCAGATTTCTCATGAAAACCTGAATGTCAGCAAGCTTTTGAAGAAATCAAAGGTAAGCTAATAACTACACCTGTGTTGTGAGGACCCAATTGGGAAGTGCCATTCCATATACATACCAGTGCATCAAACACATCTATGGGAATTGTCCTTAGACAAAAGGAAGACACTCTCTTTTACTCTATTTACTATATCAACAAGAATTTTACTGGTACTAAGGTAAACTATATTGTCACTAAAAAATAATTCTTGGTTGTAGTTTATACAATAAATAAATTTCGCCACTATATCACTAGATACAAAAATTTTGTACATATGGATCATTCTGCCATTAGATTTTTGATGAACAAACCTATTGTTACAGGATGAGTGATTCGGTGGTTGCTTCTTTTGCAGGAATTTGATATTACCATCCTTGACAAACTAGGGTGAGAGAATGTAGTGGTCTATTTTCTCTCCAGGCTGGAGCGTGAAGATGAACCAATTCCAGTTGATGATACCTTTCCAAATGAGCATCTTTTTGCTATATCAACAAAAATTATGTGGTACGCTGACATGGAAAATTACTTGGTTACTTGTAGGTTCCCACCTCATTTCTCTTCGAGGGAATGCAAAAAGTTGGTTAGACTTAGTGACGATTACACATGGATTAATGGGATGCTCTTCTAACGAGGCCTTGATAACATCATGTGTAGGTGTGTTCCTGAAGAAGATGTCTTCGACATACTTCACGCATGCCACACAAAACCTTGCAGAGGGAATTTTGTTGCTCATATGACTGCCCAGAAGAGCTTAACCGCCGACTATTATTGGCCCACACTCCATAAGGATAATAAGCGTTATGTTCAACATTGTGATAAATGTCAACATATGAGGTGGCCTACCCGCTCTGATGAAATTCCTTTACACCCTCAGTTATCCATAGAACCATTTGAAAAATGGGGGTTAGATTTTGTAGGGCCCATTAATCCTCAAAATAAACAATATATCTTGGTTTGTACAAATTATGTCACTAAATGGGTAGAGGTAGTAGCCTTAAAGCATGTTAGGGATACTAAGGTCACTAACTTCTTATATTCAAAGATTTTTACTAGGTATGGTGTGCCTCGTGAAATTGTCACAAACGAAGGATTATAGTTCACCTCTAAATTGATTGCCACATTGGTGCGAGAATATGAAATTAAGCATTAGAAGTCTTCTCCATATCATTTGCAAGCCAATGGGCAAGTGGAAGTGACCAACCGAAAATTGGAGAATATTCTCACAAAGACAATAGCATTGCACAAGAAATACTAGGAAAAAAGGCTTCCTAAAGTAGTTTGGGTCTATCGTACAACTTGGAAGACAACTACAGGACTGACACCGTATGAGCTCATCTATGGCAAGAAGGTTGTCTTTCTAGTTGAATTCAAAGTGAAGACTCTTCATACCGCCCTTCAACTTGGGATGAGTCTCAGTGAAGCACAAAAAGAGAGACTTTCTCAACTCCATTCTCTCGATGAGATGCATCCGAAGACCCTTTTTCATGCAGAAGTGGTGCAAAAGCAAAGAGTGCAGTGGCATGAACATTTCATTCAGTCACAGAAATTCCAGCTTGGGGATTGGGCATTACTCTATGACTCTCGGTTCCAGGATTTTAAAGGGAAGTTCCACACTCGCTGGCTGAGTCCCTATGAAATTCAAACTCTATATGATAATGGTGTTGCTCGACTGTGTACTATGGATTCTGACCGCACGAATCTTCTTGTTAATGGGAATTGTTTGAAGCTCTACAAACGGCCCCTTTTGAAGGAAACATTTGCTTGTACTGTGATGGAGGAACTGACTCTTGTTCCTCTCACTTCTTCTGAATAATGATATCAAAAAAAAAATTAAAAAGCAATAAAAGATCCAACAGCAAAAATCTTCGGGCGTTGTTGGCTAGTTAACATTTTAAAACTGGTTTCCAGCAAGCGTTAGTTGTTCAATAATATTAGGGGTGAAAACCAATTTTCCAGTGCCTCTAGGCGGTGATAGGGTGAAAAATAGGTGATTGGTGGTCTAGCATCGAGAGAAAAAAGAGAGAGAGAGAGAGAGAGAGAGAGAGAGAGAGAGAGAGAGAGAAAAATGAAAAAAAAAAAGGAAAATGAAAATGAACTAAAATAAGAGAAACACAAATTCTTATCACTTTTATGACAGGAACCTATTGGAAAAAGCAAGGACAAAAAACTGAGAGGGGGGGTGAATCAGTTGTCATAGAAATTTAAACTTTACAAACTTAACTTCAATCTCAAATCTGATGAATAAACAATTAACCATAAACAATTAACACATTAGAGAGACAAAGAACACCAAGATTTTTGCATGGAAACCCTGTTAGGGGAGAAACCATGGTGGATGTCAGTCCACAAGATTATACTCTGTTAAAAGTATAAAGAAAAATAATAAGGAGAATGCACATGCATTCAGGCTCACTGTCTAGAGCTCACTACTCAATTACAAATAGAAGACTCACTTTCTTACAAAAAGATTCGGATTAAAACCATCTGAAAATTTGAACTAAGAGAATGGCTTATGTCCAAGCCTAATTACAGTTCCAATTAGGCACAGTACTTTTGCATAATTTTCTCAACCTTCTACTCACTTGATCTTCAATGATATTTGCAGTTATGCACACAAGAGCACACAATGCATACTCAACACACTAACCACACTTCACATACTCTGCAAAATTTCTTCTTATATATCCGCCACAAAGATTTCACCATAACAAAGTCGGCCAGAGAAAAAGAATATATTTTCAATGTTGGCTTAAATTCACAATTAAATTTTTCAATGCGCACCCACCAAGGTCGGCCAAAACATAGTGGGGACCCAAATTTCACTTCTCCAAAACAAGAATACTCTAATTAATCACGCCTCAAACATCCATAACCCGCTAGCATCAACATGTCGGCCAAAAACAAGAAAAACCAGACATGCACAAGAAAAGATTTCCAATCACGAGCTTCACCGGATCATGTGGACATACCACAAATATAGAGGATGAACTAGACACATCTAAAAACACCAAGAAATAGCAGAGAGACATCCACAACAACCGAGATAACCAGGAACATACAATCTTCACTCATAAACTCTGACAGAGACCAGCAAAACACTGTCAGACCACCACTTGCACATGAGTTCATGCAGACCTTTGAAACTTCTGGTAGATGATCTAGACATACTCAATATTAAACCCTTTGATCCACAACAACTAACCTTTTACATACGTAACGTAATTCCTTCATGACCTGCACAGTTCCACTAGGAACCTGGAACACATTCACTTATAATTTTCTCAATATCCTCGACATATACAACACTTAGAATATCAAATGCTAATAGTGTTGACATCAATGACAACCATGTATCAGCATCACATCATACCATCCAACAATTTCTCAACAGAACCTGAGAGGAGGTCGATATTCCTATTACTACCTATTCTATGGTGTGACAGGAACAGCATTATTCCCGCCCCATTATCCTTTTGGTCTTCCTTCTTGATCATTTCCTAATCCAGTTTGGTGGACATTGGTTCCTGTTCTTTTCAGGGGAGGACCATCTAACTCTTATCGGCACCGTGGTGATTGGCACTAGTTCCTATTGTTACTGGAATTCTTCAGGTAGGAACTTCCTTTTTGTTCTGGTCTAGAGTCCTTTACATTTCTCATCACTACCAACTGTCCTATCACTTTAGTGCTTTACTGTCAGTCCCGTCAATAGTACGACACTTCTGCCCCATTAGCATTTTTCACTATTGATAACCAAGCATCATTTCTCACATGTCTGATTCTTTGCTTGGATTTTCATGATGATGTGGATTTCTTACAGTAGTTCGCAATTGCCACCTTAACTCCGTACGACATGACATGACTAGTGTTTCGCATCGGTAGTGGTACTTTTTAAATTTTTATTTTTCTTTACATTTCTTAAGTGCTTTTATTTCTTGTGATGAATGGTGACATGCCCCGTGGATGGTCCATCATTAAGCTAGGGGTAAGCTTGTCTTATTAGATTATTTTACTACTATTTGATCTCATCTGTCAGTTCCTTGATGTTCGCCACCCTCCTTCATAATAGTAACTTAATTTCACTTGCCTTCACCATACTTTCCCACGTCTTTCACCATAAATCCAACCCTTCCTATCATGATTACTAAATTTAAAATGTTTTTTTTCCTGATTTGATAAAACCACTCTTGTTTTCTTTCTGAGAAAGCTTGTTTTTATTGTTACTGTTACAATCATCCGTTGTTGAAACTTGTTGAGCTACTGTCACACTTCCTGGAAAGGATTTTCCATGGTGAAGGATAGGAGGCTTCATTATGAACCTACCTTAGTGGAGGAGTTGTGGGCTCATGTAAATAAGGAAGTTTATGTAGTATTCAAAGAGGCCAAGTGGGATGTGTATTTCAAGAAATTAAGGGGTTTCAATAAAAGGGTTGCTCAGGAATTAATTTTGAGTTTTGATGGGAGAAAGGAATTTGTGCGAGGACTGGAATTTCCTGTTACTATTGCAGTTGTGTCTGATGTCACAAGCTTGTCCTCAATAGGAGAGAATTATTTCCCCTATGGACCGAAGAAAGTAACAGATTTAAAGCATCTACGCACAGAATTTCTAAAGAAGGGTGAGTCTATGGAAATTATGCAGGGACAAGGAACTAAATTGGGTTCATTACCAAAAATTTGGAATGAGGTTTCCAAGTTTGTGATTTAGTATGTCACCTGTGAAGGAAGGTATGTTTACGTATACACTCAACATTTCAGATTGTTAACTCATTTAAGGTGGAATTAGCCTGTAAATGTACCTTATTTCCTGCATTGCTCCTTGCATAGAATGAGTAAAGCTATTCAAAAAGGAAAATGGAATTCGCTAGCTCATCATGTTCTGATTCAATTGTTATTTATTGATTCTCTCAAGAATTTTTCTCCCCCAGGTGACTAGGACACATTTGTTAACCTAAATGATGGTACTAGCTTTGATGCCTCTCAAGGCCCCTTAGATAAATCTTTCTCTAAATATTTTGATGAGGAAGAGAAAACCCCTGGCACTCCTAAAGCGATCCCTAAATAAATTCATGAACCTAGTAAAAATCCTTCAAAGAAACGAACCACCGTGAAGTCACCTAGAAAACCCTTGAACATTAAAGAAATTGGCACTTCTAGTGGTAGGTCTTCTAAAGCTTCAGGTTCATCTGGTAAAACAACAAGGAGGAAATAAATTGTGTCTGAGGGATGTTCAAAAGAATCCAGTCTTGAGTCTCCTTGTGATAAGAAAATTAAAAAGGATGCCACTAGTCCTGTCAGTCGACTAGAAGACCTAGAAAATGTGGCCAGTCATATGGGCAGTCCTAAGAATGTTGACCTAGAATCGGATGTTGAGATTTTGTTTGAAGTTTTGAAGAAAAAAGGAAAGGCAAGTAGGGAGCATAGAGGGAAAAAAGAAAGACTTCCTCTACACCATGCAGAAAGAGAAAGGCAAAGAAGCGAAAAGCAATTAGGTCTCCTCCTGAAAACTCTAAAGATTCTGATAGTGATTCTCCTACAAAAGAACCCTTAAGTGAGAAATACCATATTCCATCTACCTCACGAAGTCCATCTCCACTACATTGTAATGATGAAACCAATGTAGAAATAGAAGACATCACTGAAAGAGTCACTATATCAAAATAAAGAAATTAATGAGGAAATTGATGAAATTTTGAATTAGATTGGAAAAGAGCAGTTTTTTGGAATTAATGAGGAGGCAGGGGAACTACATACATGAGAAAAAAACAGGCATGAGGAATCGCTCTCCCCATTGCATCATTTTAATGAGGAGCAGTTTAATGAAGTTGTTGAGGGAACAGGAATTAGTGCATCAATGGTACAAATAGGGTCTGAGCAATTGAGTGTCTTAGATGAAATAAAATTGGATAATACGTAGGAAAAAAGAGTATCCATAAGCCCCGTTGTTATTGATGTAGATAAATAGGGTAGGACCAAAATCCCCCTTTCTCTTGTTGAATAGTTCGGTGTAGAAAATATGATGATAGTAGAGTATGTGGAACATGGAAATGAAGAAAAATTCCTTAACCAAGAAGAGAAAAAGGATGACACTAAGATGGAAATAGGGGTTGAAGCTAAAGAGGAGTTTGAGGAGAATGAAATTCTCCTCAAATAAATCAATGAGTTGCAGAATTCAGTTGAGCAATTACAAAAAGAAAATAAACAATTGCAAGATCAGCTTCACCAAGCCACAGCCAACTCTCAGCTCCAAGAAAGTGAGATTCAGAAGTTAAAAATAGAATTGGAACAGGTAACAGCCTTTAGGGATGCATATATGCTTGTCAGTGATCATGAGGTATAGATGGAAGAGTTGCGGCAACAGTTGTCCCGTGAGATTACCAGTACCATTCAGAGACTAACCAGGTCAACTTGGTTTGTAATTTTTCTCTCCTTGTATTGGGACATGCAAGATCTTAAGCTAGGGAGGAAATGATGGGGGTTAAACTGTTCCAATAATTTTACCCTTTGTTTTCCTTTTTCCTTCATATTTCTTTCCATCCTGTCATTATTTGTCATAGGAAGTATAGGTATTTGATGAATGTAATAGAAGAATAAAATGATTAAGAAAGATCCAATGTCGGTTGAAATGCTAACTAATTTATGACTGACTTGGTAGGAAGTAATCGGAAAATGGTAGAGATGGTTGAGGACGCAGATGAGGAGTGATCAAGCTATTTTTGTTTATACTTGTTTTGAGGAAAATGCTTGTTAAAAACTATTTAATATTTCTAGCCAGCGGCCAAATGTTAGTTTTTATCATACTCATATGTTTTGTTGTTTATCGAACTTAATGGTTTGTTGGTCGTAGGCCATGAAAAAACTATGTGAACTTATCAACGCTTTCTCTAGTATAAATATGTATCAGCCTAAAGACTTTATATATAGTTGTTAATATAGCATTGTCTTGTTCAAAAATTATTTGAAATCTATTGTATGCATGTATGGTTGAACTGAATTAGAAGAGCACGTTAATACTTCTATCATCAATCAGCCAAAGAGGTAGGGCCCATTCCTCACATCAATTGATGATCTATTTTGCAGTTTCTAGTGTGGTAATTTAATGTGTGATTTGATTTCAAGTTTATCTCTTTCTCAAACATAAGTTAATTATCCACAGTCTCCTGGAATTCAGCTTTCTATATGCAGATTTGATTATTCAGAGTTGCGATTGGTTCCTTTACTCATTCATGTATTTTTTAGTCATTCTGGAATTAAAGATTTGGTTTGTACAGATTGGAATTCATTTTTGGTAGTATATTATTTTGACAGTACACTTCATTATTTCGTTCACATTTTTTGTTACAATTCATGTTACTGCAATTCCTATCATAGTTTCTAGCAGTCTTCATGTCTCAGTTTCTACCAAGAAGTAGGGACAATAGAATCAAGCTTAGTTCAGAATTAAAGGTTTATCGTGCAATTCTAGGATACTGGTTTTAATAGTATTAAATGAGAATTTAAGAAGTGTGTGTTGGATTAAAGATAGGATTTTATTCATTTGAAAAGTGTGCTTTAATTTGAATCTTAGATTAAAAGGTGTGTTTCAATTCAATTCTTAAATGCATCCATCCCCCCTTAGTTCATTAGTTTCAGCCCTTAGGTAGATTTATGCAACACCTTTCGCAAGCTTACACCCCCAGATTGACATTGAGGAGTAAACTGAGGAAATTCCAAAGATTGATCCAAGCCTAGGCCAAGATAGAATTACAAGGATAATTTTACCCATAATATCAACCACAGTTTAATCTAATCAATAGGTTCTCAACCAATATTAGCACTAGTATCCTTGTCATGATTCATATAAACCTTTAATGAGATGGTTTTGATCATTAAAGAAATCTCATTGTTCAGTTTCTTCGTGTCACTATATTGTGTCTAGGGTCTCTTAGGAGTGTCCTCCAACATATTTGATATTATTATGTTTTCATATATTGAATATTTGTTGGCCTTTATATTGTATTAATCATGAGATCTTGCACTTAAATCTCAAAATTATGGTAGTTAGTGATCATATTTTAATCATAGTGGCATATGGCATTTTAAAATATTTGAAAAAATATTATGTAACACCTTTAGTGCATTTTATTATATAAAAAAACATATGTAATGTGGCATTTATCTTGTAAAATTATGCCAAGCACCACATTTTGTTGTGCCTTTTAAACTAGGAGGCAACCAAGTGA
>VDFB02340657.1:0-67280 GCA_007258455.2 Sequoia sempervirens | reverse complement strand
CTTTCATTATCAAATTCAAAAGATGCATCATACTGTGTTGATATGTCTTTCAATCTTCTTAAGTGGACCCTTGATCCATTTTATAAAAGGAAGTGTTTTTGAAGATGCATCAAGTTCAATTATGCATCTTTTAAAAAATGAGGAAGCATTTCAGGTTGTCGTCAAGCCCCTCTCACCATGAACCTATTGGGAAGTCACTCATCACATAGGAAAGTGAGTTGTTAGGTCACCCACATATGTGACAGGTGGCTGTCAAATAAAGTTAGAATGAGGAGACTATGCATGTTTATCACATATAACAACAACAGGAGTAATGGTTAACTCATGGTCATGGTACAAGTATAAGGACAACACCTTTGCAGGAGCTTACAAGGTCAACAAGCATGGGGGGTATCCAAAACAAAGCATAACTGTCTTCATGGCAAAGAAACATGGCCATCTAATTCACTGCCCCATGAGTTAGATGAATGAAATTTATATGATGTCTTTGAGATTGAGAACATGACAGGATTGAAAGCATTCCGAACATGAAAGATAAGGACAACAACTAAAGACAAAATCTAAAGTTGCACAAGGCTGAATTCAAGGCCTTCTCAACCAAAAATTAGACAACAGGTTTGCCAGCGAACAATCAATGTGTGATGGTTTGAGGAAAGGAAAAAGGAAAAGACATTCAAGAAACATCAACTCTAGTTGACATAGATATCTACATATCATGAATATGTCATTATAAGAGGTTTATGAAAACAACATAACCCTCATATGATGTGATCATTTCCAATTGGACAATCATATACATTGTCAGGATCAATGTTGGGCAACAATGCATGTAAAGGAAATGAAGACAAGTTACAAATGACAATCAAGCAGTGATGATTCAAGGAGATACCAATCATAGTGATCGTTTCATGATGATAAGGATGCAGTGGAAAAGGTGTCCCATTTTGGGGGTTTGGATTAAAAAAAACTCAAGCTTCCTTCAATGTTTTGCAAGAGGAGACTTCCTTTAAGGTTTCTCTTGTATAGTCACTAGCCTTATATTCACAACTCATGCACAAAAAGCATCAGTGGCGTGTTATCACTACAATATCTAGTGAATGTGTTGAAGTCACTAGTTAAATGGACTACAAGTGGTAACATGGAAGCATGGTCAAAGGGGAAGTCAATTCCCCATGAGGAGTTCAATTTTGAGATTCAGAAATGAATGGTATTTGTGTTACACAGTGTCTATTAATGGTGATAAGGCACAAATTTTAAAGATTTCAGTGAGCCAGTGAAAAAGCAGTAAGGAATAAGCAAAATCCAATGTGACCTTGTCAATATACTTTGGAGGAGACATCAATCATAGATGTCTTGAAGAACCATGACAAGGAGCGGAGTCATGAACTGTGTAGTATCATTGGAGGAAGACATTGCTTATGAAATGTTGATGACAAAAGGATTCACAAATTTGAAAGTATTGAAGTTGAGAAGAAACAGGGGGCCTCTACTCTCTATACTGAGCCATCAACTTATGTCAGTGAGTGAGATCAAGGTTGGAAACAGTCTCAAGGACTGTACTATGCCCAAGTCACAGTGTTAATGACTGTGCAGGACTTTGAGGAAAGTCTAAATAACCACCATGAAGATAGGAGCAATCATAATGCTAAAAGGCTAGTGGCAGTCTCACATGGTGGTTACATTAAGCAAGTGTTTGCCACTCATGGAAATAGGTTGATAGGATTTTACAGAAATAAAGGGTTTCAGTACAAGCTTGATACCAAAACCATAGATGGAAACAAAGCTTTAGTGCCAATACCAGTCCATTGTCATCAATGAGAAATACTTGCTTAATGGAATTGTGATATGAGACAGGCAATCATAATCTTTAAAGGAAATCATAAAGGGTGAACAATCATTGGGAGATAACAGTCAAAGTTCATGACAGTAGGTGGTAGGAGATTCCAAGACAATGCAGGTGTTAGAAGGGAGAAACTGGGAATTAAGGAGAAAAATGCACAGTCTCTAGGGTGGCAAGATAGTCACTGTCAAAAAGGGGTAAAAGGGAGTCAATGGAAGTGACAGTCACAAATGCTATAAGGTTGTTATGGAGGACAACATAGAAGTCAAGTGTTTACATCATTAACAGTGCCTATGTCACCTCTTGTTAAAAATATTGCTAAGGATGTATCCTCCAGTTGCCTTTACTGCAGAGCTGATATATACTTGCAAATGAAGCAAATATTGCTTAATGGTTTGAGCTTTGTGGTTATTGATAGTCATTTCTACCCTTTCTGCCAATTGTCATCAGTATCTTGCAATAGCTCTATATCTAGTTGGAGACATGGCCAAAGCTATAATGCAACAACACAAAAAGCTTATAAAAAATGAGTGATGCCTTGGTTTGAATCACCCTAACATAGCACACAACTACAAGGACAATACTAAGGGAGTAAATGGGACAACAATGCAATGATCCCATGAATGACACAACAACAAGTAAAGCAGGCTATAGGGCAGTGTTTTATTCTGGAACAGTGGATAGGTGTAGCTCTTGTTCCAACTGTCCACCTCTCAGGGAGTCTCATTCAATTTTAAAAGGTTTAGTAATGAAGCTGGGTATGGTCATATGACTTCCACAATTTGGTTTCTCATTAAAGTTTCTGAAGCCTCTTCTAAATCACGCTCAAGAATCAAACACAGTTTTACAGAAGATGTTACACAAAGTTTTGAAATCATTGGATATAATCTTAAGTAAGGCCAAGGAACTTGTATGAGATATGGGCCAACATGCAGCAGTGTCAAGGCACTATTAAAAATTTGATGCAGGTCTCACAATGTTCCACTTCCTGAGCTCAAAAGACCTTATTCCATACTCCATTACTGAGGTAATTATCTCAGTTTGTTCCAAAAAAAAAAGAAAGATCATTCAGATGATAGTGTATCTACATATTAAGTGAAGATGAAACTTCAGAATAGTGCATCTTTTTCATGGACCAAGCAAAATGAAGATACCATGTACCTAGGTGTTTTAAACAACAAAAGGGTGAAAGAATTTACAAAATTATCTGCATTTCTTGCAACAAATTTGAACCTTTCGAGGAAATCATGTAACCCACTTGGGTTCTCTACTAACAGTTGCAAATTCAACAAATATGCATGCTATAGGAAACCCAAACAGGGGTTTTTCATAAAAATGCAAAAATGAAGTAGAAAGTCATGAATACAAGGAAACCCAGTTGAAAAAATGGAGGCTGAGCCACAAACGATTCTTTCTTTTTCTACATTCTAGAAACCCATCTGGGTTGTCAATGTTTGTGAAATACAAGAAGGAAACCAAAAAAATACAGGAGGGTTAAGAGATAAATTAGCATAAACACACTTTCTTGTTCATGGTCGTGGCCAGCGATGCTTCTTTTATGAGAACAACGGGAAAAAGAAAGGAGGTTTCATTTTTTAACAAGTGCAAAGAAAAGAAAATGAGCATTTGTTGATTCAGAGAAATGAAGAGCTTGAATGGCGTTCTGCTGAACAAAAACGACAATGGAGTGGTCGATTGAACTTACCCAAAGCTTTGCTCACACAATCTCTGCAATTTTCCAGATTTTAGTCATTCGAAAGCTCCATACAAGCTTCTCATGGCGGCTGTCAATAGAAGAAAGCAACAACAGAAAATAGGGGAATCAAGAAGGTTCATCAAAATGCTTCATAGCCGCAGCCTATGAGTAAAAAATGGCCTCCAAGTTCAAAAAATGCAAGTTTATGCCAAGAATACACAAATACCTGAGTTCCCATGGTGTTTTTTATGCAAAAAATGTCAAAATCCGAGTGAAAACTAGTGTTAATGCCAGTTTCTTGTGTTTGCTCAAACCTTGGCGATAGAGCATCATTTTCTAGATTCTTCCAAGCGACCAAATGATGGTGTTTTTCCATTATTCGGGTATTATAATTAGGGTTTGACCCTCTTCTTTGCATTTCGATGGGATGTTTTTTATCCTTTCTTTTAAAATCAACACATGAAATGTGATGGGGTTGATGACCAATGTTATTGCCTTAGGCATTTTTTATGCCTTTATTTCTTTTCCCCATTCTTTAAAAAGCTTTGCTAAGTCTTCACTATGACATGTGTTATCACTTAGGCATTTTATGCCTTAGGGATTTCTTCCCTTATTTGACTTATGTTGAAATGTGTATTCACAATGTGTTGCCATGAGACCCTCAAGTGATGCCTTGTCTTGCCAACATCATGTGACTTGGATTATTCTTTCCAAGAGTCTTGGAGGTTGACCTTATTAGCCAAGTAATATTGATACTATGTGCCTTTGGAAACCATGTGATTATGACATGTGTGGGAAGAATGCAAATATGGGTGGTAAGTTGATAGCCAAAGTGCCTTTGAATCTTTTGAAAGCTTTTGCCATAGCATTTGATGTTACATTTTATTCCATATCTGAAAATATCATGTAAGTGATTTTAAAATCACTTTTATTGTGCCTTTTAATGCTAATGTAACACAGAAAAATGGTGGGCCCCTTTTGAGTTGGACCTAATTGTAAAGTGATTTGTTTATTGGTGTTTTATAAATCACTTAACAAATCACTATATTTAATGCTTGAAAAGCCATGTGTTTTTAGAAACACACATATTGCATGATGGGGAATGTGGTCAAATGTTGAAATAGGACCAATGATGATCTGCAGAGGTGTGGGAAGTGTGTGATGCTATTTGGACTGTTTTTAGTGGGAATGAGGCAAGATGGAGATATTTTGGTCACACTTTTGGGATGGCTATTGGCTTAGCTTGTTTTTTCTCCATGTAGAGGGCATTTTAGAGACTTCTAGAAGGTTCTTTTGGGGCCATTTCTATTTTATCCGAGGATAATCTTATAGAAGCACATGTGTGGGAGGTTTTGGTGGGTGTTGGTTAAGTATGTTCATTTTTGAACATTTTAGGAGTTCTTTCTTTTTCAGCAGGAGGATAACTACTCTCTTGGAGTTATTTTTTCATGAAGCTGCATTGTACTCAGACAAACCTAATATACAGTAAACACTTTGATTTAATAGATTGGAGCATTGTTACCTTTCCTCTTCATGTTTTGTGGTGTGTTATTAATGGTTGATCAGTCTATTTGTGAAAAGTCATTTTCCTTACAACTTGTCCCATGTTTCATGCATCCATTTGACAAAAAATGTATGTTTACAAGTTATAAACTGTGTTGTTTAGTAGTGTTATTGATTGGGAAATCTGTCTTTTCCTTTTAAGAACACTGTTACCGACCTCTTTATAAATTATTGATGTGAACTGCATTGGATAGGGATTTGTGTGAGTTAGCTTTGAAATATTAATTTGAGTGTGCAAGGCTGTTAGTAGGTCTAAATTGTTTTGGTGTATCACTTTAGTCTCTTTCCAACATTAGGTTTATTTTATGCAACTCTTACCCTTATCTTAGAAATTCAATAGTTAGGTGATATCAAACGGGGAAGTCGGCCCACAATCCGGAGGTCTGCTTTCAGATAGGTTACCCACAACCTGAAAGCATTCCAATGTTGGTCCAAATTTGCTAAGTGCAATTGGAAAAGCTTAGCAAACAGGGTGCAAATTTGGTATCCCAATAGCCTGAACACAAAACTATCCTCAATAAGGCTCTGAAAGAAACCTTTGTCCCTACCGACTTGGAGGTTGACCAATTTGAAGCCATGGTTGGATATTTGGCTAACTCCCACCATATCTTTTTTTTGACAAATATTACTTTACATTCAAGTCAAGCCATAATGACCCAATTCACCTTGAGGTCTTCATCCACAAAAACAAGGTCAGACGAGTCTTAGTAGATGGCGAAGCTGGATTGAGCATTTTCACTTTAAAACTGGTGAAGGCATTGGGCCTCTCTGAAACATGTTTGGACACAACTAAGAGCATTGTCATCAAAGCCTATGATGATGAAGAATGTTCTTCCAAGGCCGTTATCATACTACCTATCAAAGTTGGAATGGAAATAGTAGATACCACATTCCAAGTCCTAGATCTTTAACTACCATACAACCTAATCCTCGATCAACCATGGATTCACACCATGAAATTTGTTCCATCCACATACCATCAATGTCTGAAGTTTCCTTACAATAGCATTGAAATCACAATCATTGGCGATCCTAACCCCTTTCAATATTGCACCAACTCGAGGGGGGTCCTGTAACACCAAGTGCCTATAAACCGTGAAGCTACAACATCCACTCCATCCAATTACGTTGATCCATCCACTCTGACTAAATCCTCTGCATTTTCCATTCCATCTGTCGATCCCAAGATTTAGATCCAAGACAAGGGGTGTGGGGAGTATCATATGAACACTTCCTACTACATCACTAAGTTACCAAAGTCTCCAAAGTCTTATGGAAAGTCCGTCTACAAGATGGAACCTAAAGTTGTCATTAAAGTCCCTCCCACCACCACCTTCACAAACTGGGGAGAGTTAAACAAAGAAGACATTGATGATATTTCAGATTGGATCTACAAAGATGGGGAAGATCTGTAGCCACTATCGAAAGAATAGTATGGTAAAGGCTTTGAGCTCATGAAGAAAAAGCGTTATGATAGAATCAGTGGACTTGGCATACATAAAAATGGAATGAGAGAACCATTTATGCCTCTTAAATGACCAAAGAATTTAGGGATTGGGTTTGTACCAATTAGGATTGGCGCTTCAAATAGTAAGGTGTTTTCAAATAAGGATGTGAGTGCTTCAAAAGACGTTGAGACATCTGAAAATCCTACCAACATCTATTATAGTGACACTGACTCTAATAAATATGAGTGGGATTCTTGTACCACCAGTGACTATGAGCTCAACCATCTCTTTCATGAGTCTGATCTACACCCCGTCCATCCCTTACCAACCTTATGGATATTAATATCCATGTTGATTCCTTTTGGGACCCTAATAATACATCCATCTTCACCATTTATGTGGCTTCCCCATCCTTCAGTAACACCGATGATGGAATTCCCCTCATCTACCCACAATTAGTTGATTGGGACTAGAAAGATCCACCCACCTTGGACATATTTGAAAATGATGAAGCCATCGCTGAATTCATGGGACTTTGAGAAGGCATACCACATGGGGACCATAAGGCTAGTTTCACTATAGATCTGGACACTGTGGCATATTTTAGAGAGATTGTCCCACCGTCTAGTCACAAACATGACAAAAATAAAATAAAAAATGAAAGGTCTTTAGGAGAAAATCGTAAGGCACCTTTTGATCAAGAAAAAGTAAAAATAAAGGATGTATCTAAGGGTGAAAACCTCTTTGAGGCACTCGAGGATGGAGGGTTGGACTTTCACCCTGTTAATCAAGAGAGATCTCCGATGCTGATTGAAGAAGTAATGGAAGTCAATATAAGTACAACAGAGAATCCTAAGATTTTTCTCTTTGCAACATCCTTGACAGAAGAAGAAAAACCATAATTTCAAGATTTTTCAAAGAATGTCAAATCAATTTTGCATGGTCTTATGTTGATATGCCTAGGCTAGACCCCACATTGGTCCTACATCATTTACCATTGCTTCCAAATGCAGAGCCTGTCAAACAAAATCTTAGAAAAATGCACCCTCAGATAGCTCGATCTACTAGTAAAAAATGAACTCAAGAAATTTTTGGATGTTGGTTTCATAAGACCTATTGACTATGTAGACTGGATCTCAAACCTCGTACCCAACGAACAAATCAAATGGAAAAATCTGTATCTGCAAAAAATTTTGTGACTTAAACAAAGCATGTTTAAAGGATGACTTTCCACTTCCTAACATAGACATCATAATAGATCTAATGGTAGGCTATGAGATGTTGTCCCTCATGGATGGCTTCTCGAGGTATAATCAGATCTGTATCACCCCTAAAGATCAACATAAGACGGTGTTCACTTGCCCATGGGGTACATTCTATTGGAATGTCATGCACTTCAGACTTAAAAATGTAGGCACAACCTATCAAATAGCTATGAATTTGATGGAAGACTATGTTGATGACCTTTTGGCGAAATCCTTGACACGTGGTGATCATTTGAGATTCCTTGAATTTTTTTTCAAAAGGCTTGAAGAATATAAAGTCTGTCTAAATCCTAAGAAATGTGTCTTCGACGTGACATCGAGAAAGCTTTTAGGATACATAGTTTCCCATAGAGGCATTGAAGTGGACCCGACAAAAGTAAAAGCTATATTAGATATGCCTCCCCCAACAAGAATCAATCAACTTAGAACATTGCAAGGCCGACTTCAGTCCATTAGATGCTTCATTGCATAACTTGCAAATAAATGTCAGCCTTTTCAGTATTTGTTATGCAAGGGAGTTCCTTTTATATGGACCGACAAGTGTGAGGCAACCTTTCAATAGATTAAAAAGTACCTCTTGAAACCTCTTGTTTTGATGCCACCAATAGATGGTAAGCCCCTAATCCTTTACATATCAGCTACCACTTCTGCACTGGGGGAATTACTTGAACAAAATGATCATGATGAAGAAGAATGGGCGATCTATTACATCGGCCAAACATTGGTTGGGTATGAACTCAACTATAGTCATATTGAACGTACTTGTCTCGTTGTGGTTTTAGCTGCTCAAAAGCTAAGACATTACATGCTAAATCATCATAAAAGACTAGTGGCTAATAGATCCTCTCAAATACCTACTCAACAAGGCAACATTGACTGGACAGTTGGCTAAGTGGGTCATGATACTCAATGAGTATGACATACAATATGTGGAACTAAAAGCAATAAAAGGATAGGATATCATAGACCAACTTGTTGATGCACCCATGAAAGCTGATCACCCTTTGATTTTTCATTTCCAAGATGAATCAATATTTGCACTAGACACTGGTACAACATGGAAGTTATACTCTGATGGTTCATACAATAGTTGTGGATCAGGCACAGGAATACTATTTGTCACCCCTCAAGGTGATACTATTCCCAAGTCATTCAAAATAGCCTTCCTGTGTATAAACAACATTGTAAAATATGAGGCCTTACTAACAAGATTGCAGATGGCTATAAAATGGAAAATTATAAGTTTGCAAGTCTTTGGTGAATCCCAATTGGTCATCCAATAGGTCAACGATGACTATGTCACTAAAGACAAGAAATTGACCCCATACACAAGAATGGTTGACAATTTTAAATTATATTTTGCAGATATTACCTTTTTCCAAATCCCACAAATTTAGAACAAAGCAATTGATGCCATGGCCACCATTGGATCTCTCTTAGAAATTCCCAATAATATGTTGTAGTACGAGTTCTTAGTGGAAAAGTTGTTGGTTCATGCCTTGATGTCCCCGAATCTGAAATGGTGTGTGAACTTGTTGGTCCTAATTCCCCATGGTATCAAACCATTTATGATTATCTGTATTCCTAGACATTACCACTTGATCTATCCAATAACCAACACAAGTCCTTCCTTCACAAAGCTGCTCACTATGCCATCATCGATGATACCCTATATAGACGTAGCCTAGAAAATACCTTACTTAGATGTCTTGACACTAACAAAGCACAAATTTCCTTACATGAAGTACACAAAGGTATATGCAGAGCCCATTCTAGTGGTCTGAATTTAGCTAAAAAGATCATGTGAATGGGATATTACTGGCCTACAATGGAGCAAGATTCATATCACTCTGTGAAGAAATATCGATAGTGCCAGATACACAACGACCTCATCCATGCACCTGCACAGGAGCTGCAGCGGATCACTTCATCATGGCCCTTCGCCCAATGGGGACTAGACCTCATAGGAAAAATTCATCCCACCTCATCTAATCTCCACAAATTCATTATCATTGCAACTAAATATTTCATAAAATGGATAGAATCCATTTCCCTGACATACATAACCGGTAAAAAAATCACCAAGTTCATCCTCAATTACATCATATGTCTGTATGGTGTCCCACAATCCATCATCACTGACAATGGTCATCCTTTCAAAAATATGGATGTCTGTGAGTTATGTGAGAAATTCCACATCCAACACCACTTTTCCATGCCCTATTACCCACAAGATAATGACCAAGCTGAGGCATCCAATAAGACCATAATCAAGATTCTTAAAAAGACTGTCAATGACATTGGTCGTGACTGGCACATTCAACTTAACCTTTTCTAATGGGCATATTGCACAAGCATTCGTACACCCACTGGCGCCACTCCATTCACCCTAGTCTTTGGTACAAAGGCTATCCTTCCTATAGAGGTCGAAGTCCCCTCCCTACGGGTCTCCATGAAAGGGCTCATTGATGATGAGGAGTACCATATATCCCGATTGCATGAATTAGAACTACTTGATGAATGTAAACAAAAGGCCTTGACACATCTACATGCATACCAGAACCATTTTTTTTGTAGTTACAACAAAAGGGTTTTGGTCAGATGTTTCAACATTGGAGACTTAGTATTGATGCAGAATCTAAAAAATCAAGCAGAACATGAGAAACCTAGCAAATTTGAGTCCAACTAGCTAGGTCCATATGTCATAACAACATCCTTTGGTTCCAACGCCTATCAGTTTTCCATGCCTGAAGGGGAACCTTTGTTCGATCCCATCAACAACTTGCACCTATGTAAGTTCTATACCTAGACTCAGAGAGCTCTTGTGAAAAAAGTTTTGAAAAAATACAAAAAAATGAGAAAAAATCCTTAAAAAATACAAAAAAACAAGAAAATAGTAAAGAGAATTTTTTTGTCCAATAGTGAAAACCACGTCAGTGGTACTTTGGATAAGTACCATAGTGAAAACCTAGCAAACAAGCACCATGTGTAGGTAGTATTTGGTCTTCCATCTACTATCATTTTATTTGGTCTTCCACCTTAATCCATAATGATTCCTTTACCTTCCATCATCCCCCATTCGACATCCATCATTCGGCCTTGTCATCTTTATCATGACTTCCAAGCAGTTGATGTCTTGTGTCCTTTATCCTCCATCTTTCAACCATAATAAACTCATGTCCCATCCCATCCCTATTGGTTAGTCTTATACCTGACTGGGGAAATTTCCTAACATCGGGCTTCATTGGATTCTACACTTGTCATTGGAGGTCAAAACATTTGAAAACAAACAAAAAAAATCAAATATTCCCAAAAAGACAAAAAAATCAAACATTTCCAAAACATAAAAAAAATCAAAACATGTCAAAACCCAAAAAAATTTAGATATATTTCAAAAATCCCAAAAATAGAGTCAAATTCAGTCATGTTAGTCTTTTTCATTGTCGAACTACATTGCCTCTACGACTGGATGTAGGCAAGGCCATTTGTCAATGTGCCCCTGAGGCATTAGGTCAGTCCCTTACATGTTGTTAAATAAAATCATGATTCGGTTCTTTTTCATTGTCGAACTACGAGTCTCTGTGCATTGCTACGTAGGCAAGGCCATCTGTCGATGAGCCCCCTGAGGCCCCCTAGGTCAATCTTTTAGGGTTCATTGGGTTGGTCAAAATAAATCAGACATTGTCAACTCAAACGTGACATAATCATCTGAACTTCAAACACAAATCCTGAATCAATAAGACAAGCAAGCCAACATGTCTCCAAGTCAAATCAGTCATTTGTCACATCAATCAAACCAGTCAAATCAATCAAAACCAAGGGTCTTATACAAGAAGTGTCCTTGAAACTAGACCTCGTCACTATCACAATTTTTCATTTGCCTTATACAGGTAGTTGCATGATCGAAACCATACTTGACGTCTTATACGACATGTTTTCTCTCCTGAACCAAACCTTGTCAAAACAATTAACGCATCGCTCACTTCGTCCCTTAACATATTGGCAAACACTTATTGGCAAATAATTTGAATGAATGTTGACTTTGTTGGTTTATTTTTATTTTATCTTTTGGATTTTCTTTGGTCATGTTACTAGCCACCTCGAGGATGTCCCATGAAGGATTTAGAGGAGCGATGATGTCTCATGAATTATCTTTTACTTGATTGTTGTCTACGGTTTGTCTTGACAAAAAGACTGAGGCAACTTTGCCCTTAGTATGAGTTAGGACATTCCTTGTCTGTGACTGTCTATTTTACAGGTGGATGACCTTGCACACCTTGGCCTATGTCATACCATGGTGTTTGTTTTCCATTTGTCATATTTTACCACCCAATGATGATTAAATACAAAATCCTTGCATAGAAAATAATATATTTGCAAATTATCTCAACTAGGGGTGATCCCACAATAGTGGTTTACAATTTTTGGCCAAACTGGACACTGAAATAATTTTTTTAACTAAATCTTCACATTCGGGCACCTATAAACTATGAGGAATTTGAAAATGATGCAAACTAGAGTCTCGTCAAATTTTGTTTGTAGATTCTAAAATATTTTTTTCAAAAATTTTGGAATCAAATTGCACTTTTTCCATCTCCCACGAAAACTAATTTTTTCGAAAACAACATTTTTAAAAGTGAGTGACATATAATGCATAACTTTTTTTCCATTAAAGATAAAATTCCAATTCTTTCGAATTTAGATTTGTAACTTTGAAATCTAGTGCTTCCACTTGGTTAGATATTTTTTATTGAATATTTTTTCTTTAATCAAGTTTCAAAGTCAAACCAATTACAATTAACCTGCTAATATAACACATAACTTTTTTTGTATATGTAAATTCAAATTTTTGTTGGATCAAGGACTTCAATATCTGGTGCAATCATATTTTTCAAATTTTTTTTGATAATCTGCACCATTTTTCCACATGTGCAGAACATAGACCTTCATTTTCGATGAAAAACCTATGTTTAATAAAAATAAAAAACAAATACATAATAAAACGAAAACATATTAAAATTATATTTGTTGGATAGCTCGTTCCGAGGACTACTTGATTCTAGTTGGGTTCATGAAGTCTCCTCCATTTTCATCCTCAACCCGAGCTTCGAAGGGCAAAATTCTAGTTTTTTTTGTGCCAGAGTAGGGAGGTGGGAAAAGGGGGGTTCGCTAGAACTAGGGGGATTCTAGCGAACCCTAGGGGTTCGATCGAACCAGGGTTCATTCGAACCCCCTTTCAAAAAGGGGTTTTCATTATTTTTTTGATGGGTTGGGGTCCACCTTGTATTTAAATGGTTTGCATGAACCAGGGTTCATTCGAACCCCAAAAACCAAAATTTTTGGTATGGGGTTGTTTTTTGCCACTTTTCCTTCCTCACTTAAATTATAAACCACTTTTGTGGGTTTACCCCTAGCACTATCTCAACATCCATGTCTTCCATGCTAACATCCATGTCTTTTATGTTAACAATCATCTTTTTCCACTCTAACATTTCTTCCATTTTGCATCTTCATTATCCTTCACCATTTTTCTCTTTCCTCTTGTCCTTCATCTTCTAGTCCTCATCGATTTCGAGAGCACAGTTGTGTTCTTTGAACCTGCCTATCCTCTCGAGGGCGCATAAGTACTACTACCTTCTCCTCATCCTTCCTCATTCTTCCTTTCACTGGGGCATATTTTTTTCTTTGACACAACACGATAAACTGCATTGTATCAAAGAGAAGCAAATGTAGACACCTAGAAATTACCACTAGGCTTGTCAATTTATTAAAACCCCTTCTTCATCTTCAATAATTAAATAATCTTAATTATTTAATCATTACCTAATGTCATTAATTATTCCATTAATTAAATAATATAAATTATTTAATTAATTCATTTTTAGCTTTTGTGACAAATGAATTAAATTCTATTTAATTAAATAACTTATTTTCCTCTAAATTTTTGAATTAATTTTCCATTTAATGAAAAAGTGAACTTGCTTTTTTCTCTTGCAATGAGATAATATTTCCATTATTTCAAAATGCAATTTCCCTCTTCGAACTACTTGATTTTATTGAAAAATCACTTAGTTTCCTCTTTCTCCTTCACTTTCGATCTTATCCCATCTCGTCTCTATTAATTGCAGCCATTGATCAAAATAAAAAAATGAATCTCAACCGTCCATTTTCTAGCCATCTCTTTATAAATACCATCATCATTTATGATTTTGATCATCTAGAATTTGCATACTATCGTGCTAGTGAGATTGAAACTTCAATATTTTGCTTTGTCTTTGTCATAATCTAGTTAAGTGCATAAAGAATTATAATTCTAAGGGCATTAATTTCTTAGTAGCAAAATGGAGAAGTGCAATGAAGGTGAATCAATGGTGGTGTGAAGAATTTTGGTGATATTATTTTATATTTGGTGTCTTTATGCTCATTTGTGCTTCATTGTTTATTGGGGTTTGATTTATATGCTTTATTGTTAACCTTGGTAATTTTAGCCCTGATACATTTCTCACACCGCTTCTATATTTCTCAGGTTATATCTATCTCTTTCCCTATCTCTCCCTCTCTCCTTATCACTCTGTCTTTCTATTTCTCTCCCATCTCTCCCTCCCTCTCTATCTATTTGTAAATATATATCCCTCTCCATATCTCTCTCTCACTCATATACACACACTCCCTCTTTCTCCTTCCCTACCTCTATCTCTATCTCTTTATCTTTTCACCTATCTATACCTCTCTACTCCTTATCTCTATCATCTTCTTTCTCACTCTTGTCCCCTTTTATCTCTATCTCCCTCTCTCTCCCTCCCCTTCTATTTCCACACCTGATTACGTCTACCTCTATCTCTTTCTCTCTCTCTCTCTCTCACTCCTCTATCTCTTTCTATCTATATTTCTCTACATCTATTTCTTTATCTCTATCCCTATATATATATATATATCTTTTCCATCTCCCCCCTTCTCTATTCTCTATCTTATTCACTCCATCTCTTCTAATCCATATCTTTATCTTTATTTCTCACTCAATCTCCCTCTCACTCATCTCTTTATCTCTTTCTATCCATATCCTTCTCTACATATATCTCCCTATATCTATCTATCTCCCTATCACTTTGTTTATTTTCCTATCCCTCTCTATCTCTCTATATCACCCTCTATTGATATCTCTCTATATCTCATCATATGTCTCTCTCTATCTCCTCCTCCTCCTCTTTCTCTTTTTCTCTTCCTCTATATTTATCGCTCTCTATCTCTCCCCCTCTATCTCCCTATCTCTCTCTATATTTATTTCTCCCTCTATCTCTCTATATCTCTATCTATTTTCCACCCTCTTTCTCTCTTGTTCTTTATTCATCTCTACCTCTATCTATTTTTATCAATCCTCTCTCACTCTATATTCATCTCTACCTCTATATTCCTCTCTCCCCCTTCATCTCTAGAAGTGTCTCCCTCTCTATCTTATTTACTCCATCTCTCCCTCCATCTCTTCTACTTTATATCTTTATCTTCATTTCTCACTTGATCTCCCTTAGTCATCTCTCTATCTCTTTCTACCCATATCTGTCTATCTCTCTATATCAACCTCTATCTCTCCCTCTCTCTCTCTCTCTTCCCCTCTTCTTCTCTGTCCCTCTCTATATATATCTCCCTCAATCCCTATATTCTCTAGATCTCTCTCTCATCTACCTATCTCTCTCCCTTTCTCTCCCTCCCTCTCTCTATCTCTCCCTCTCTTTTTCCTTCCCTATACCCCTTCTCTGTCCCTCTCTACATATATCTCCCTCTTCCCTATATTCTCTCTCTCCCTTATCTACCTATCTCTCTCCCCTTCTATCCCTCCCTCTCTCTATCTCTCCCTCTCTTTCTCCCTCCCTATACCCCTATCTATCCTTAAATCTCAACCTCTTTGTCCCTTTATCTTCCCATATATCTCTATATCTATGTCTTTCTCTTCCCATTTATCTATCTCTCCCTCCCCCCCCCCCTCTCTCTCTCTCTCTCCCCCTATTTCTATCTCCCTCTCCATCTCTATTGATCTTTATCTACTTATCTCAATAAAATCTTACTTTCCTCTCTAATATTTATTATAGACCATGGTTCTATCATAATTTAATATTCAAATACATAAGCCTTAAATTAATTCAATATAATTTAACAATCATAATTTAATATTCAAACCTTTATCTAAATTATCTAAGTCAAATACATAAGCCTTAGATTAATTCCCAAGGTAATCTATTTATTTTCTCCAACCCTTTTATGTCATCATCTAACCAAGCATTAACCTATAATCCTTAGAACATAATATTTTATCAATAAAAAAAAACCGAAGGTTCTCTCAATCAAGATCTCAATCTCTCAAGGTAGTGGGGAGAGGTATTTAAATTCTCCGCTACTAACATTGCTTGATAGTTATGCAATGGTTAGTTACTTGGTTGTTTGTTATCCATAAATAGGTGAATAGTTTGACTATTCAATTATGGTGCAAGCTTTTATGAAATGGAATTAGAAAGTTACGTTGCTAGAAACTAATCTATTTGTTATTCTATTTTACACCATTGTATTGAAATTTTGCAAGGAAATCTTGGGGATAATTGTTAGAAATTAATCTATTTGTTATTCTATTTTACACTATTGTATTGAAATTTTGCAAGGAAATCTTGGGGGTCTATTAAATTAATGATTGAAGTTGAAGGTTGAGATGAAAAATAATTTTAACTATTAAAGAAACTACATTTATGTTTAGTCATTTTTTTATCAATAAAGTTATACATCATTGTCCTCATAATGAATAAAACTCATAAATAACCTTGAGTTTCTCTAAAGAGCCATCAACAGATCTCATAATATATTGGACACCTAAATGATTTTGGTCATTTTGATCTATAAATGATTTTGGTCATTTTGATCTATAAAATCTATCAAAGACAGATGCTTACATTTAGATGATCATGCAATTTGATTGCAATTCCACGACTCTTTATTACATATCATCACTATATTCCATGATTTAGGTGAGGGGTAGGATTTTACACCTCAAAATATAAGAAAATGGTGAAAATAGTCTTTGAGATAATAAAAAAACAATCCCTTTAAGAAATGCTAACATAAATATTGTTGCCCAAAGATTAAGTTTGATAAGATCATATAGTTTTTGAAGTTGCATTTAAACAAACAAAAAAACAAATAAATAAATAATAAAAATAATTCAAATATTTGCATAAACTAAAAAAGATAATGGTGCAATAAGATTTCTGGATTTGATTGTGTTTTGATTTTTCACATCAATGTTTCGAATCATACTACATGATCATCGATGATGGATCATGTAGTATGATTCAAAACGTTGATGTGAAAAATCAAAACACAATCAAATCCAGAAATCTTATTGCACCACTTGATGGATTGTGGAAACTTGATATCCTTAAAAAAGATAAATCAATAAAAAAATAAAAATTAGAAATTGATAATTCTCAATATATTTTTTATATATTAATATTTAATATATATATATGCTAGTTTTAGAAACAATTAAAAACTGTAGGAAGACTATATCACATGAAAGGGGAAATCGTGGTCTGCCCTAACATTTGAAGAGCAGCTTTAAATGGATAACTGTGATGAAAAATTTATGCATTTAGTCCCAGAGTTTCATTCCCCCAAATCTATATTTTCTTCGGAGGTGAGCTAAAAGATCGTCTCATTCATCAACGAATTCATATTCACCTCGAAGATGACACCAAAAATTCTATATTTTAGGCCTCGCTTTTATGATTAAGGACCATTAAACATGTTACAGTAAAATGCACAATGTTTAAAGAACTATTTTTTCAGTCTCACCTTTTATAATTAAGGACACATTACATGAAGCATAAGATCGCCCAATGCCTCTATTCCATTACTTACAAATATTACACAATAAAAATTTACTGGCATTACATATTAATCGCAATAACACCGGCAATGTCATGTCACCAGTCCTAAAACATAATGTTACAGACATATCTGCCTGCCATTACAGAACTATCAAATGAGCTCATTTACTAATCAGAGCATCAATAAAACTATAAATCAATCAAACGTTAACACAAACATTGAGGAGTTCAATATAAACCTTCATGCCCAGATTTCAGACGCTCATTAGGATTTATTGTCCCCCCTCTCACAAAAGTTTTCCCACCAGGAACATCATCTCCCTCGTACAACTGAGCTGCTTCATCATCCTCTCTCTAAACGCCAAGAAAAATGGTTCATATCTTGTATCCTTAAAATGATCAAATTACATATCATAGTAATTAAATACAATTGTGAACAAAGACCAGTTTCTATATTACCTTTTTCTTAGCCTCTTCTTCTTCTCTATGCTTTTGAAAGGGAGTTTTCTTTCGAACAACTGAAAATGAATTCATCTTAACATCCAATGTTTCATGTTATGTTACAAAAGCCATACAAATGTCAACTACTGGAGTTTGAAAAAAGAAACACAAATTCTTAAAATGCTTGCATAAACTTTTTCCCTGAATGAAATACAGGGAATCCAAATACAGATGCATCATAGAGTTGACTAGTTACCTCTCATTTTCTAGAATCTCAATGCTTACTAGAAAAAAGTTTATAAGATTGTTTTGAAATGTATGCCAAATAACATATATGAAATATGCAGTGACAATTTGAAGCAGTTCTTGTATGAGTATACAAATTTTATTTATGAGTTTAGATTAGAAATAGAATCCCCTTAGCTTTCCTACAAACTTAAGCTAAAATGCACAAGACATGGTCAGCAAGACGCCTGAGATATGGGCACTAAGACTTCCTTGTGACTGTGGCACAGGGGCCATGGGATATGTCTACTCGGACATCATTTTGAAAGAGTATATAAATAAAGGTACCAATTATATTATATTCAAATATAGTCTGCCAAAGATGAGTGTTAATGGTGAAGGTACAGAGTCACCTACCTTGAACCCGAGTTTCTGTTTCCTTTACCTTGTGACTAGTCACTGTGGCGCTGGGGCATTTTAAAAACTACATAGAAATTGATAATAAAACTTTGATTTAAAAATCATGGAATCAAATTCCGTTAGCCTTGGCGCAGAGTCACAAGCATAAACTGCAGCCATAATTGAAATTAAGAATTCCCACACAAAAAACCTGCAAACGGGGCGACCTCAAGTGGTGAGAACGTAGTAGAGTTCAATACAGATCCCCGGGTTCAAATCTCGGAAGACATGATATAGTGCTGATAGAACAGTACTGACTACCACAGCGGACGAGGCAAAGGTTACTACAGAAAAAGGAGGAACATGTTATTTGATTACGAATGCGCCTATACGGTTAACTAACAGAAAATACTGTAATAGTTGAGAAAATAAGCGTTTCTTGAACCTTCTATTGACAGAGGTAATCAATTTCGGAATTTCCAATGACGAAATTCATACTTAGACAGAACCATCCTATCAATTCATTCCTAGATAAAAATTCTGAATATACGATCATTATTTTAGAGGGCACAAAATGCGAAAAAAAAATCCACAAATTATTGTGCAGAAAAAGCAAACAACATTTGGTTGATTGCCTTCAGACTCGAGAGCGAGCAAATCAGAGATCAAGATTTCGAAACCCGTGCAATTATAAGCCTACAGAAAACCTAAATCATAGTACTACAAACCATTGAAAGTTCGATTCTACCCCAAATTTAGAGTAGGTCACCATGATTGACAGTACATTAAAAAAGAAAAATTAAAAAAGAAAAATAATGACTCTTTTTATATTCAATTATAAAATTTACCTTATTGCAGTCTAAAAGCAACAGGGATGAGTCGACACACTGTTACGGATTTTCTCTTTCTGATATTCTCGTCATCTATGGCCTCAATATATCTGTCCTTGTGCATTACAATGAGTGCTTTCTTTTCAAGACTTTTAAGACTTTCCAACACAGACACACAGCCTAAAGTAATCCAGAATCTAGCATAAAAATCCGTATTGAAAGCTCTATTTTGAAGATGGATAAGAACGGTTAAACCAATCCGTAGAAACAGTTATTCACGTTTGCATTTTCAGTTATGATTGTCAATTACATTATTTTAAATAAAAAATATATTTTTCTACATTTTCTTTTATTAATACATGAACCATTATCAAGGATTTTGAAATAACCAATCACATATTATCATTGTTGGGATAAAAGTATATATTTTAAAATTTTAATTTTAAATTTGATTATTATATATTTTTTATTAGATAAACGGGAAAATGAGGGTCTTGATCTTTTATAAAAAATGTTCTAAGGTAAAACAAAATAGGTTCAAACCAATCAAAAATAACAAATTAGAAAGAGATTTTTGAAAGGACCTCAACTCTTTTACAAGTTGTTAGCAAGCAACAACTGATTAATAGTATAGATGCAACAAATCTACCAAGAACAAGTCAAGAAAACTAAAAATACCATAACCAGACCTTGCAATTCATACACCCCTAATTTAGGTGTGAGACATAGATACATGTTTTGGAAGACCTTTCTTCTACCTTTGAATATAGGTCCATGAAAAATCATCCAAATCTATTGAGTTAAGAGAGGGAGGAGAGGAAACCCTCTCTGAGGACGCAACTAGGCTTGATGCCTAAGGAGAGGAGTGTTTGACAAGGGAAACTAAACGTCAAGTGGAAGTCCCAACACTGACAAGAGGAGGCACACCAACACCACTTGCTAAAATAGGGGAAGAAGCCACAACAAGATATTTTGGCAACATAGGTGGAGGAGTAATCACCATCCCATCCGCAACACAAGGCTCAGGAGCTTCCAAATCAAAATCATCCTTAACCACATTCACTATAAGATGTTTATGAAAAGCATTCTTCAACCAAGTGCAAAATTGAGACCCTAGGGCATGGAAATTAGATGTCAAATGCCTTGCAGTAAAGCATTGCCTACAACAAGGGATACCTTTGTAATCCAAAGATTGACTCCAAGAAGATTCAACACGTGAAAAACAACCTCTATAGGGAGAGGCTTGGACAAATCCACTTCCATGAAAATACAAGTAATAGTAGTGTGAGAAAAATTGTAATAGCAACTAGCATGTTCCACCATGACAAAATGCCCCATAGAGTTACCAATACCCTCATAACTTGGTTCGCACCAAAATGAAGAGTTAGATTAGGGAGGCAAACCCAAACAAAAAGCACATTGACATATTCAATAAGGGGATTAAGTAAGGATCCAAAGGTTTCATCAAGGGGGAATGATGGCCCCAAAACCATGAACAACCACTTAGAATAGCATTCCAATCCAAAATTGAGTTGAAAACAATAACAAATAAACCCTTGGTACAAGAGTAAATTTCAAATTTTCCTTCTATAATAGATCACCACTGCTTATAAATCCAAAGATTAAGATCATAGAAATGAGGTTACAGCCTATCAAATCTAAAGATCAAACCCTTTTGAGATTAATATTTCTCGTATTTTAAAACCTCCCTCTAAAACCACAACCAAGAGGACTAAGCACAAGGAAGCACAAACCGCCTAGAAAAACCAATAGCATGCTTAGGAGGAGATCCTCCAACAACATGCAAAGGAGAATATCCTCTAGTAACATGCAAATGAGGAGATCCTCCGCTATAAATTTATGCATAAGTGCTCTTGATAATATCAACAAGAGAGGCATGAATAGTTTCCAAGAAATATAATGGCGCAGGAGGAGTGAAAATACGTAGCGGGCAGCTGGGCTGACGAAGCAGACAATGAATGGCCAATGAAGGATGGAAGATTCTTCGATGCAGAAAGGCGAGAAAGAAGATTTGGTGATGAGGCTCGAGCACAGTTCGGAACTTCAAATTGGCCAGATGCAGGGCGACGGGAGCAAGACTAGGGATGGAAAGAAGGCAGTGATAGGCGCCAGAATGGACATAATCGGGATGAGAGGTGGCAAAGATGGGATGAAGGTGGGAACTGTCAAAGAAACTAGAATGGATGGCAAGGGTGCTTCCAAGATGGCGTTAAGAATGATCGTGGCTAGAAGGATCATCGTGGTCCGACGACGGGCTTTTCTCCCAGAGGAAGGAATTGGAATGGAGGCATGGACTGGCAAAGAAGAGAAGGAAAAAATGTAGGAGTAAGGAATTGGAATTTGGTCAGCATCGGAAAAATGATACCTAGGAGCATTGGCCAAGGAGGTGGGAGGCTGGTGGCAATTAGCATGATGCGAGAAACTCATGCAATCGAGTGGAAGCATCGACGAATTGTGGCAAAAAGGATGTTGAGGACATGAATCTCATGAAGAATCAAGGTTACCCTAAACCCGCTTTAAGGAAAGCCTCTATTTGTCTTGAGAAATGAAAAATCTATAGAAAATGCAATAAGTAGATTAAAGGAAGTGGGATTCTTTTTGAAATGAGGGGGGGTGGGGCTGGCCTACGGAGGCTAAATTGGGGTATTGGTGTGAGAATAATTGGAGCTCAAGGGTGCAATTAAAATCACTCCTAAATGGCTTCTTTCTAGTTGAGTGTCCATCAACACAAATTGAGAAGGATATCTTGAGACATGGATCCTACATCATGGACGATGCAGGATTCTTCATGAAGGAATGGATGCCAAACTTTGATCCATAGAAGCAAGAAGTGGAAAATTTTCCAGTATGGATAAGGCTCTACAACCTACCATCAGAATATTGGGAAGAAGAGACATTGTGGGCCTTTGGATCAGTCCTTGGGGTAGTAGTCAAGTTAGATGAAAAATTTAGTGGATTGACAGTATGGAATGCATATCAAAATATGCATTAACATCAATGTAAAAACTCAAATCCTGGAAGAAATGGAGATATTTTTTGGCAATGGAATTTGGTGTCAAAAGGTTGAGAGAGAGGATGAACTACCCTATGCCCGTAATGCAGATTGAAAAAGCATGGCAACTTGGAGTGTAACCATATTTAGAAGATGCCATTGTTGTTAAGACAAGACCAGACAGAAACCCCTAAGACAGAAAGGAAAAGGAGGTGAATTGAAGTGGCGGTGGAAGAGGGTGTTAAACAAAGTGAGCCAGGGCCAGGGATCGCCTGTGAACTTGCAGGTACTCACCCTCAAGTGGACTTGGGCGGCAAGGAGAGTTTGAATACAAAAAACACTGGGGATGGAATCCTTGAAAAAGGAAAGAATCAATATGTTGAATGTGATGTGGATAGAGGAGCTGAGGAGAGCTCTCATCAAAACAAATTGTTGTCTGAGGATGAAGAAGTAGGGAATGGAGCAAGTCAAGGGCCTATGGGCTTAAAATAAATTGAAGCAAAAAAGAACTAGAAGAAGAATTGGATGAAGGATTCAAGATGATGGAAGAAGAGGAAGTAGAAAGGGGTAGCGTGGAGTCGGAGGAGGATAGTGAGTCAGAGGAGGAAGAAGGGGAAATATTTGAGGAAATGATGATCAAGCAAAGCCAATCCAAGATCAAGAAATCAAACATCAAACCCAAAGGGAAAAGGGGCCTGAAAAGCATAAAAAAGAAATTGGAAATTGCTTGTAATGCCAAAGGCCAGGGGAAATTAAAATCTGGGAAGGAGATCCTCCTTCCCAAGTAGAAATGAAGATCACAACTTGGAATATTAGGGGTGTGAATGCCCTTAACAAATGGTGTATGGTCAAATGCCAAATTGACCAAGCAAAGATAGACATAGTATTGCTACAAGAAACAAAGTGGAGCACAAAGGAGAGTGAGAAAAGATTAAAGATCTGGAAGGGATGGCAAGGTGCATTCATTGAAGCTAAAGGGGCTTTGGGCGGTTTGGGAGTTATGTGGGATCGTATAAAAGTGAAAGGGAAAGGACTAAAGAGAATCAAAACTAGCAACTATTGAAATTCAAAATATTTTAGACGAACCTATGTTTCTTCTTGCTCAATGTCTATGGACCAATGTCCACAATTAGCAAAAGGGAGATTTGGGCACAATTAATTGATAAGTTGCATAACTTGTCCAATGAGCTAGTGGTGGTTGTTGGAGATTTCAATGCAACCCTTGATAATTTGGAGAAAAAAGGTGGAATCAGGCATATATCCCAAATTCAGTTGGATTTTCAAGAATTTGTGGAGTGGAACACATTGAAGGATGTAAAACCAATGAATGGTTAGTTTACATGGACAAATAGAAGGAAATGGTTTACTAGGATTGCTGAAAGGTTAGACAAGTTTATGATCTATGGGGATTGGGACGAGTGGGTGGTAGCCCATGATGCATTGGTTCTCCCTTTCAGTGGCTTTGATGAGTTATCGGTTCAATTCCAAGTTACCTTGGGGGTGCTCTAGAATGGTGCCCTTTTAAATTAAAAAATATGTGGCTTAGAGATGAAGGCTTGAAGGAGTTAGTTAAAACTTTGTGGAATGAAGTAAAATTGGGGAACCACTCTTGGCTATACTAATTGAGCAAAAAACATAATTATGTAAAGCATAAATTGAAGGACTAGAACAAGACCCACTTCAAGAACATTTTTGAGGAAAGGGATAGAATTGAAGAAGAGCTTTAGGAACTGAATAAGGTGGTCATTGACAAAGGCATGAGTTTGGTTGAGTATGAGAAGGAGAAGGTGCTAAAACAGGCACTTGACGAAGTTTTGGCAAGAGAAAAAATCTACTGGGTGCAAAAGTCGAGGGAAACGTGGCTTAAAGAAGGAGACATAAATACCAAATATTTTCATAAAATAGCAATAACTAAGAGGAGCAGAAACAAGATAGCTAAAATTAAAAAAGAGTATGGAAGTATGGTGAGGATGGCAGAGGAAATCAACAAAGAAGTTGTTCGCTACTTTGAAACCTTCCTAAACAAAAATATTGACCCTCATGTAGCGAACAAATAGATGATATTAGGTAATATTCCTACAATAATCAATCAAGAACAAAATAAAAGATTATATAAAGAAGTGACATTGGAGGAAGTTAAGAAGACAAACTTCCAACTTATCCTAGACAAAGTGTTGGGGCCAGATGGATTCACTACTGGGTTCTTTCAGTAGTTCTAGGATATTATAGGATTGGATCTATGGTGTGTAGTGGAGGAGTCAATAATGAAGACTACAATGTTGGGGGCTATGAATCACACCTTCCTCACTTTAATTATGAAGAAGAAAGGTGCAGTGGAGATGGGTGACTTTTGTTCCATTGCATTGTGCAATACAGTATATAAAATTGTTACCAAGTTAATGGCCAATAAATTGAAATAGGTTATGCCTGAGATAATTTCTCCAAAACAAAGTGGGTTTTCCCTTGGAAGATAAATTGTTGAAGGCATAATAATTGCATATGAAGCCATCCATCTAGCCAGGAAAGCATGAACGACAAGCATGGTAATCAAGTTGGATATCCTAAAAGCATACAACATGGTCGATAGATCATTCTTGGAAGAAGTGATGCGTAAGTTTGGTTTTGATGAGAAGTGGATAACATGGGTCAAGAATTGTATTACAACACCTAAATTTTTGATAATGGTCAATGGATCATCGCAAGGTTTGTTTGCCACAACCAAAAGGCTAAGGCAGGGTGATCTAATCTCATTGTTTCTCTTCATTGTCACAGCTAAGGCTCTAGGGAGGAATATAACTAGATTGAGAGAAGAAGGAAGATGGGTGGGAATGAAAATTGCATAGGGTATTGAGGTGGTCACACACCACTAATTTGCTAATGACATGATATTGTTTGGGGAAACTCGGAGATAGGAAGCAATATTGATAAAAAAAATACATTGGACTCTTACTGCAAAGCATCGGGGCAAGGAGTGAATTGGAAAAAATTAGAGGTTTTCTTTTTAAACACATAGATTGGATTGCAAAGGGATGTGGCTCATATTCTTGGGTTACGAATTTCAAACTTTCTAGGGAGATTTTTGGGAATGCCTTTGTTTGTTGGGGTAAATAAGAAGTGCTATTGGGAATCATTATTAGAGGGTTGTCAGAAAAAGATGGAAGCCTAGAAAGGGAAGTGGTTGTCATTGGCTAGCAAGATTCTGATGCTCAAATCGGTACTATCTACAATCCTAGTATATTCCATGTCATGTCTAAACATTTCAAAGGTTGTAGAAGGTAAACTAGTGCAAATCATGAGAAGATTCTTCTAGAATGGACCTACTGATCAACAAAAAGTTTCGCTATTGTGTGGGTCAACATATGCATGCCAAAAGGTGTTGGGGTGTGGGTATCAGATAGCTTGCTACAATGAATTTAGAAATTGGTGCAAAATTGGTATGGGGTCTCTACACAAAAGGGGAGAAAAATTGGGTTCATGCTTTAAGAAAGAAATACTTAGATTGTGTAGACACTCAAAATATCCTAATCGATATCATGCATTTGAATCTAATTAACTAACTTCGATTCTTCCTTGATCATTTATTTACTAACCAATTAATTCAATAATCTTTATTTAATTAATTCATCAAAACTCCTCCTTTAATTAAATAAATCAACTTTATTTAATTAAATCCTAATGTGTTCTCTTTGATTAAATAAATCAACTTTATTTAATTAAATCCTAGTGTTCTCTCTTTGATTAAATAAGTCAACTTTAATTAATTAAATCCTAATGTTCTCTCTTTGATTAAATAAATCAACTTTATTTAATTAAATCCTAATGTTCTCTCTTTGATTAAATAAATCAACTTTATTTAATTAAATCCTAATGTTCTCTCTTTGATTAAATAAATCAACTTTATTTAATTAAATTCTAATGTTCTTCATTTAATTGAATAAATCAAATTTATTTAATTAAATTACTAATTTTTCAATATCCTCTCATTTAAATTAAATGTCACAATCAATTAAGTTCATCTAAGTTAATTAATCCCAGATTAATTAGCTCCTAACACTAATCCCCCATTCCTTTGACTTTTGACTCCACCCTTAGGTAAGTCAACTTTGGTCAAGTTGCAGATGTAAATCAATTTATTTGATTTAAAATTTACCCTATTTTCATTCAAATATGGCATATTCTTGGAATATTCCACTTATTTGAATTATCCCTCCCAAAGGACTTTTGTCCTCCAACTTGGCATTAAAAGCTCTTACATGTCCTCTCCTTGAACCGCCATGTCATTGAAGGCTCTTACACGTCCTCTTACACAAGCCACCTCTTGGCTTTCAAATCTCAACTACATGCATTTAACATGCACATTGTTCAAAATGTGCTCCACTCTCCTTCATTAGTATGTTGACAAGTGGCACAATGCCATTGGTCCCTTCTTTAATCCCACATTCATCCTATTCTTCACTCGTTAACTCTTTTGCATTATAAATAGAGGCCTTCTCTATTGATTTAGGATACACAAGTTCATCCACAATCATCCACAAGTTTATGCAAGCTCATTATCCACAATCTTAGGCATTTGAATCCACAACTCATTGCATCCAAGTTAGCATAGAATTCATCATCCATAGCTAAGTTATTGGCATTTTGCATCAAGAATCACATATCCATCCAAGAGCTTATCAAGGGGTTGGGAAAGGGCTACTCTCCACATCAAAGTAGCACCAATCCACTATGGGATAGGTTTGAACATGCTTTACATACTTTCAATTAGTCTCTTTGGTATTTTATTGCTTTGTTTGCATTATTTAGCATGATTCAATATCTCATAGGAGCATTTTATTTGTTTAGTTTAAACTAACCCATGCTAATGTGTGTTGAGGTTTAAGCTATTTTGCAGATTCAGTGCTTACAGATTGCAATCACCTAGATAGAATTCTAACAGTGATGAACCCTCCTAGAGGATCCACAAATTGGAATTTCATACTAGAGAGTAGAGACATCATCACAACTCATATCACCTTGGATATCAAGGATGTGAAGAGTGTTGCATTTTGGTCAAACTCCTGGGAAGGATACACCCCTTTGGTAGGCTTATAGGATCTAGAAGAGCTCCAAGCAGTTGCAATAAGAGAGTGGGAGACAAAGGTGAGTGACTACATCGAGAAGAAGTATGAAAATGGTCAACATGTCTAGAAGTGGTGCTCATTGGAGGAATTAAGGGCTTCAGATGATAAAAAAAGAGTGTTAAAGAAATTATTAGAGAATAGATCACTAATTCCTTTAACAAATGAAGATGTCATAAGATGGTGTGGCTCGAAGTTAGGAGAGTACAAGGTAAATATGGTTTACAAAGTCAAAGAAGTTGTAATAGAGAAGTGGAATTGGCTAACACATCTATTCTGGAGCAAGGCGTGCCTTCCAAAAGTAGGGGTATTTACTTGGATGACATTACAAAAGAAGATATTGACAATGGAGATGCTAAAGAAGTTGGATTTTCAAGGTCCTGGTAGATGTTCACTATAGAAGGTTCAGGATGAAGATACAAATCATGTATTCCTAACTTGCCCATACACAAAACAATGCTAGATATCATTCATGATAAAATTAAACTGGGAAAGTCTGATGCCTTTGTACATTCAGGAATGGTTCCTAATGTGGCTGAAGTGGAGACATAATTGAATGTTTGCATGCATATGGAAAATAATATTGTCCTCTATCATATGGGAAATATGGAAGGAGCACAACATAAGGATCTTTCAAGATAAGGAGATGGAGGTTCAGGGATTGATAGGAAAAATAGAAGGTGTGATTGTAAAGTTGGTGAACAATGTAGTACATAGCATGAATAGTAAGAAGAGTTGCTTTAGTGTTTGGGATGACAATATGACAAAAGAGTTTAAGGGGCTAAAGATTCTCCTTGTTAATGGGGTTTAGAAGGTTGATCTTCTAGTTGATCTAAGGACAGGTGTTAAATGGGAAGCACTGGAAGTGGGATGGGTGAAAATAAATTTTGATGGTGCCTCCAGAGGAAATCCAAGGCCAAGTGGGCTCGGTTATGTAATAAGAGACCATATGGGAAAGGTATTATACAATAAATCTAAACATCTTGGTGTGGCAACTAACAATATGGCCGAGTTCAAGGTTGCATACGTTGGGATGAAAGGTGGTTGAGAATTAGGAGTAATAAAAGTGTACCTAGAGGGCGGCTCGCTCATCACGATGAATGCTATTCGACTAAGGAAGACTTTGAATTGGTGACTGAAAAAGTGGTTGGACTCCATATGGGGATTGATTAGGGCGTTTGACGAATTCAAAGTATCACATGTATATAGGGAAGGCAACATTAAGGCTGATGAACTGGTAAAACTTGCTTCACTGGACTTATCGGCGGACATGTGATCACATTGGATGGGCTTGTGTTGGCAAGGGAATGGCTTCACATCGTCATTAATTAAGACACTCATGAATCATACAAGTGACGTCTGAAGTCGTAAACTATGGTGATTACAATCTAATTCAGATCATGCGAAGGTGGCTTGGGAGGAGTGATGTTACAAAAATCATGAGTTGAAATGCGGGTTATCAACCTTTTGTATCTCCTTTGATGACGAAGGTCATATCAAATATTGTGAATTGCATTATAAAGCAAGTATGATGTAAAGGGAGGAATAAATGTTTGAGTGTGTGTAGGGTAGGAACTTTCAAGAAGATGGTGTAGACCTGTAAAATTGACATAACACCTATCACACACCTTAAATAACATTTTTACATCATTGACATCATTATCATCAAATATCACTACGTTTTACATCAAAAGCATCAAAAGCCCTAAATTCCTCTATTAATTGAATAATAAGACATTATTTAATTAATTCACTTTTTCATCATTTTTGACAAATTAAATAAATTCCATTTATTTAATAAAGTCCTAAAACCCATTTCTACTATTAATTGAATAATATGTCATTATTTAATTAATTCACTTTTTCATAAAATTCGACCAATTAAATAAATTACATTTATTTAATAAAGTCCTAATCTAACTTTATTCCTCTTGGTTAATTAAATAACATCAATTATTTAATTATGTCACTAATTCACTTTATTCCCCTTAGTAGATTAAATTATTAAAACACAATAGTTTAATTAAATCACTTTCCCTCCAAAAATTTGAATAAATAAACTATTCAAAACACCATCAAAAATCAAATCAAACAAATGCAACTTTGTTTGCAAAAGTCAAACTTGATTTGCACTTTTAACTCCAAAAAGAGTTAATTAATCAATTAATTATCCTCACCCACTTTCATGATTGAGTAAATTACGAATCACTAATTGCTCAATCTATTTTTTGACTAATTGATCTATTTCGTAACAAATCAATCTATTTCCTGACTGATCAATCTATTTACCAACTGATCAATCTATTTCTTCAATCACACTAATTACGTAATCAATTTGTACAAATTATGCCCATCTGAATCCTCTCAATATATTTCGACCGTCGATCAAGATATTCTACTATGTAATCCTAATTGTCCATTTCAAATCACAAATTCTATATAACAAACCTCTTTCCTCACAAAAAAGCATTGAAGAATCAGTACAATTTATGCAACGATCAAATGCATGCACGCTCTTCAAGGCTCTCGTACGCAATCATGGAGATTCACATTGATACGAACAACCCAACATCTTTGTGAGGATGGTAAAGCTATTGTGTTATTGTATTCTTGCAATTACATTCTTGATTTCTTTAATTTCGTAGTTTCGTTTCGTTTCGTGAAGGAATGAATCTTGATTGTTGTTTTGAGATAGATTAGTTTTTATTCAATTCAATTATTTTGCTTACACTCGTAGATTTTCTGCTCACACATTCTGACATGCCCAGTGGGACCATGGTACTTAACACTAATGATTTTATGAGCTACATTTTAAGTTGCAAGTTCTGAGAGTGCTCTAGAAAAATCTTCATGTACAAGTTCCAAAAAAATTTCACACTTGACTTCATGGTTCTAGTGCACTTGACACATTTTTGGGCACTTTTGATATTTTCTTGCACATCTATTTCTTGATAGTGGCACTTTTGACTATTTTTTGTGCTTTTGCTTCCAAAAATAGAGGCGCTTTTGATTTTTTTTGGCACCTTTTCTCTTTGACAAAGGCCGCTTTTGACTGTGTTTCTTTCGCTTTTGGTCTAACAAGCTTCTGTCTGAAAGTTGAATGTTGGTTTTCAATTTCTAACACTAACAGGTCCCTGATTTGAATGTGTGACATGTACTAATGGTTGTTTTTGTAGGATTTGTAGAGGTATAACAAATGTTTATCCAAAAACAACTAACACATTTGTTACAGGGAAGACAAACGGTTGAAGATTTTTTTTTTTTCAAGCTTTCTAAAGTTAGAAATTTTTTAATTGGTGCTTGAAAAGAACCCCACAAACAAATAGTTCGGTTTTTGGTGCTCTAAAATGAACCTTTTCCAAGCTTTTTAAGTTAGAAAATGCTTTCGTTTGGTGCTTAAAAAGAACCCCACAAACAAACATTTTGATTTTGATGCATCTAAAATGAATGTTCAAAGCTTTCATAAGTTAGAAAACACTTTAATTGGTGCTTAAAAAGAACCCCACAAACAAATGGTTTCAATTGGTGCTTTGAAATGAATGTTTTGAATCTTTCAATTGGTATTGCTTTGAATATTTGATTTTTTGTCGACTAAACAATTTTAATTTGTTGACAAACGCACGATTTATTTTGTTGACCAAATAAGAAAGGGATCTAGAAAATACTCAGTTTTGGGCTTAAAAGTGAACAAATCAATTTCTTGTATTGCACATTACGATAGCTTTGTCTGAAATCCAGAACACTTTATTTTGGTGTAATTAAAAAGAAGAAAAAAATTGTTATGTTATTCACACTTTATTTTGGGGATTGCATCGCTCGAGAGGCTTTAAAAGAATCAAATTGCAATGAAGTGTATGTTGTATCTATTGTGTCTGGAAAACTAAAGTGTTTAATCCTCTGCCCTCACATCTTTTTGGTGATCTTGGGTGACGAAAACAACATTTTTGAGTTTAGAATCTTGGTCATTTGATCTTTTATCCTTTGAAAGAGGGCTTGCTTTGGGACACATCCCGTGCTAGAGAACTCATTGCAAAGTCTTAAAGCACATTTACTTGTGGGCTATATCAAAGGTTGTGAAATTGTAAGAAATTAGCTTCAAGTCGTGTCGACAACATACGACGCCTAATCCCACGCCTTAAGTGGAACAGGAACGGTTAAAGAGCCTTAAGTCTCCAGTGGGTAAGTGTCGGTTACCGTGTTCATAGTTTGTTGTCATTAAAACCTTTTGTTGTAGAGGCCAACCAATTCTACCAACGATTTCTTTAAAGTGGTGCATTGGGAATCTATTTTCAATAAGTTACTTGTTGTGTTTGATTTTTTGGTGGAAATATAGAGATCAAGAGTTCATTCTTAACATATCTCTATATTTTCCCATAAAGTTGCATGTAAAGTCATCTCTTCTACTATGAAGGGCATCAGGCAAGCCTAATGAGAAGAACATACCTACTCCTTAAGGTGTAAAGATTGTTTTCTAAAAACAACCATAAACCATAAAAAATCTTTGACATTGAACTCTGTGCTTGCAATAAAATGAATACATCAAAACAAACACTTAACATGGTTCTAAAACGACAAATACTTTTGACTTAGTGTGAATCCTTTGAAAAGAGCCATATATTTGCACTCCTAAAAGATATTGTAAAACAATATTTTTAAAGGTTTGCAGATATCTAGGCTCACATTTCAAGTCGCATTAGGGAAAAGTAAACATTGGAAACTATAACTTTAGCATTTTTACCTCTATGAAATTTGAGCTTTCGTGGAGCGAAACATACTTAAAGTATAGAAATTTAGGTCACACAAGTTTTGATTATGTTCTTGCATGATATCACTTGCCATTTCTCAAAACAGATCAAACAAAATCATCCAAAACTGCAAAAATCATCAACATTGTTGCCAAATACTGAGCTAGAAAACAAAATTGAACAAAGGTCACTTTTGATACTATTTATAATGCACTTGACCAAAAAGTGATCGCACTTGCCAAAAACAACTAGCTTTTTCTCTCTGTCCCATAACAAGTATTGATGAAAATCTATTGCTTTTGACAAATCAAGTGCACTTGCTATAGAACTAGCTGCACTTGATCTTTTTATGCCGCATTTGACAATATTTTCCTAGCACACTTGGCCAAGAAATTGGTTTCACTTTCCAAATTTTTTTACTTTTGATTGTGCAAATCACTAAAATTGAAAAAATACCCACAGAGGCCGCACTTGAAATTCCTAGTCTCACTTGCTTTTCAAAACTTTGTGCACTTGACAAAAACATAGTCGTAGTTGATAAAACTGTCTGCTTTTGCTCACAATTTGTTGCTTCTACTAAAAAACCATTGCTTTTCTCTGTGTTTTGTTGAAAATTTTAAGAAAATGATCCAAAGTTGGTTACAAAATCTTTGTTGAAACCAAACAATTGGAAACCCAAGATACATCATATAGTCCCTCACCCAATCTCAACATTCCATCCTACTTTTGGAAATAAAAATCAAAACAAACAAACCTGGATTATTCCCTCGGCCACACTTCTAAGATATTAATAGTTGCTTGAACCTCAAGGCTAGTTCAAGTAAGCTTTTCCACAACATATCCTCTAGAAGAAGAAGTGAAATATCAATCCAGGCTTTTCAGCATTTTAGATCCAAGAATAGCGTCATTCCAAAATAGCCCTCAAACCTTAGAGTCTTAAGCTTCATAACAACCATATTGAAACACTATTTCACCTTATAGCCATTTGGCATCCAGTTGTTCCAATTCAAAAACTAAACCTTACACCAGCTGTCATATAACCAAACTTTGAGTTGATTGAAGGAGAACAAACAAACATAATTAGTAATTTGAGAAGCTTCATATTCAAAACAAAAGAAACCCCAAACCAGTGGAGAAACACAACAAACATTCTAGATATAGAAGAGGAGAAAGCATATATTGTAGTCAGGAGACCCGTATTACCACCTCTTGTGTAGCAATAGGTATCCATCCTTCATGATCTCTAGAAATAACAAAATCCTTAAATGAAAGTCCATATTTCACCTGTTAAAGAAGCGTCGTAGTCAAAAGTTTATCAAGGGACACATCGTGAAATCTTACTGCAACAAGGAACTCTTGTTAAGAAACTTTTATAGATGCTTTTTAATGGGTGAACTAGACTTGAATACTCAATATAAAATCCCAAAATCAAAACAAATTTCATTTTCCTTAAAATAAAAAATCAAAAAAAAAAACAAAATCATTCTTTTTCCATAGTTAGGAGTCACAAAATGTTCACAAAAGCTTGACAGATGTTTATGACAATTACGAGATCACAACATAGAAAGAACATGGAAGCAAACAAAAGCAACACTAGCATACCACCAACCAACACCACAAATAATGAAGGTGGCACTAGGGGCCATAGGCTAGATGACCTTGAAACACCTCAAAAGAGACCCACGTTCAACATACCACCTAGTGAGGAAGAGGTGATCCGTAGACAACAAGAAGCCATAGAAAGAGCAAACAAGAACCTAAAGGATATGGTTGTAGAAGAGGGGGACAGTGAGGAATAAATAAATGATGAAGAACTATTTGAACATTCAAACAATCCCAAGGTGCTCAAGTTGATGGACAAACTCCTAAGAAATGATTCAAATACTTACTTTTTCAAATTGGCATAGAGTGGTGCTAAATTGCCTATAGACTTAAATGTAGAAGGTCTCAAAGACCCTCATCTCATTCCATTAGGAGATAACTTAGTGGTGAGAGAAATACCCAAACCCTTGGAAATCCAAAATATTCTGCCCATATTGGTACAAGGAAAAGATCAACCAGTGGAAATCCCCTTGTATAGAAAACTAACTCAAATCGAACAAGCGACATTGGCCCAACATTATCAAGGAGGTCCATCCCAATACATACCAAAAAACAACAATCCACCACTAGGACAATACATGCCTCAAAACACTTCGTATATTAACCCTTCCCAAAATATACAAAATCAAGAAGGGCAATTCCCATAATAGTACCATCAACAAGGAGGGTCTTACGATCTCCTTCCCAATCAATAATATTAACAAGGTATGCCACAAGGCACACTTCCAAGTTTGTCCCATAAATAAGGTAACTCGCCAATGCACCATCAGCGAAATCTTCACTATAATTCTCCCCAACAACAAGGTGTGCCACAAGGCCCCCTTCCCAATTTGTCCCACCAACAAGGTAACCTGCCAACACACCATCAGGGAAACCTTCGATATAGTTTGTTGCAATAAGGTGTGCCATAGAGCACCCTTCCCAATTCATCCCACCAACAAGGTAACTCACCAACACACCATTAAGGAAACCTTCAATGTAGTTCATCGCAATAATAAGGTGTGTCATAGGCCCCCCTTCCTAATTTATCCCATCAACAAGGTAACTCGCTAATGCATCATCAAGGAAACCTTCAGTACAGTTTGTCTCAACGACAAGGAGCTAACCCTCCTTACATCCAACAAGGAGCTAACCCTCCTTCCATTCAGCAACAAGGAGCTAACCCTCCTTATGTCCAACAAGGAGCTAACCCTCCTTATGTTTAACAAGGAGCTAATCCTCCTTACATCCAACAAGGAGCTAACCCTCCTTACATTCAACAAGGAGCTAACCCTCCTTACATTCAACAAAGGTTTAACTCTCATTCCACCCATCACAGTTACCAAGGTCTTGTACCTCAACAATACCCAACTTATGATCAAAACATGATAGGACAACAAGGTCACTACACGTAGGGTTCCCAAACAAACACACCAAAGATGGAGATGGAAATGCAACTACAGGCACTAAATTAGAGAATACCAGACATGCAGATAGGTAAACCAAAGAAGAATTATAACCTCCAGGATATATGTCCATTTCTAGTTGATCATTCCATCATTATGCTTCCCTTTCCAAAAAACTTTGAGATACCAAAGTTTGATAAATATAAAGGAAAAGGAGATCCAGTAGAACACGTGAGGGACAACTTAGTAGCATGCATGGAAGTCCAAAACAATGAATCTTACCTCATGAGGCTATTTCCTCATAGTCTTACTAGTCATTCCATGGAGTGGTTCACCCATCTACCACCAGGAGTTAAAAGCTTTCATGAACTGTCTACCAAATTCATAACACACTTCTCTTTCAATATAGAATAAGACATCACCACCACATATCAATACAAAATTAAGCAGATTCAAGGAGAATTCTTCACCTCCTACCTTCAATGATGGCGACATAAGGCTAGTCGATGCAAATCACCTATTCCCGACAAGGAACTGGTCGACATATTTGTTTCAAATGTCCAAGTAGAAGTCAACTACCAAATCACCATACTGTGTCCCACAAACTTTGAAGAGGTCATTGAGAAGGGGTACACATAGAAAGGGCCCTTGTAGCAAGAGGAGTGATCAAGCTAAACAACCCAAGAGATAGTGAACCTCTAATTCAAATGAGAAACCAAAAATTTGGGCCAAGAAAAAAAACATCACAAACAATGGAGTGGTGGATGCAAGAGCAGTATAGAATGTACAAAATCCAAGTGTACCTAAAAAAAAACCTCAATCGACACAAATGAGCTATACTCCTAATAATGCACAAAACAACCAACTTACATATCCCCAAAACAATCAAGCAGTCAACCAATAAACATATCAAGGAGGGCAACAAAGATAATACAATCAACCAAGAAGGAAGTTCATAGTATTAGGAGAGCCACTTGAGATGGTCACACATAAGCTAGTGCAAAAAAACCTCATCAAGGTTAGCAATTGCCCAAACTATGAGGATCCTAGCTTCAAAACACCATGGTAAAACGAGGACTTGTGTGAATTCCAAAAAATTAAAGGACATACAAGCAACAACTACATGAGACTCAAGCACCTCATACAAGACTTGATAGATATATAAAAGAGAAGGGTATTTCAAACATCATCCTAGGAACAAGGACCTCCAGATATACACCAACCCAATTCCAAACCATGCTAACAGGAATGAAAAAGGGAAGAACCAAGACTACCACAATGCTAACTATACTTATGATGATACAGTTCTAGGAACCATCTCTCAAGTAGATGACAATAGGGTGGATGTAGTGACTATACGAGGTGGAGACAACAACTATAACGTAACTACCCATCGAGGGAGAGTTACAATACAAGGAGCCCCACCTAAGCCCACAGCTAAGTCACCAAGTGACTATAGTATTGTGGAAGAGTTGAAAAAGACTCCCGCCTTGATCTCAATCCTAGAACTGCTAAAATTATCATCCACACATAGGGAGATACTAGAAAAAGCATTAGAAACATCGATTTCTAAAGACCTCAATCCGGATCAGTTCCAAGCCATGGTTGGAAAAATCATGGCCAATCACCATTTAGTCATTTTCAAAAAATACCTTCCACAATAGTCATTCCAAAACCAAGCTCTATGCATAGAGGTTGGTGTCCACAAAAACATGGTCAAGAGAGTGTTGATAGATAATGGTGCAGGTATAAACATCTATACCTTGAAATTCGTCAAATAGTTGGGGTATTCTGATGATGTGATAGACAAAGGAAAGATCATTAGTACAAGGGCCTATGATGATCTTGAGAGGAATTCAGAAGGGATAGTCAGGCTACCAGTGCAGATAGGACTCGCCATCACAGAAACTACATGTCAAGTAATTGACCTTGACCTGCTGTATAACCTCCTCCTAGGATGCCCTTGGATCCACACATTACAAGCGGTTTCGTCAACCTTTCACCAATGCCTAAAGTTTCCCCATGAAGGAAAAGAGGTGACGCTATATGTTGATCTTGAACCTTTCCACTTTTGTACAAAATTGGAGGAGAAGTATAATAAGATCAAGCGTATACCCAACAACGACATATCCTTCCATTCATTCTCATATGTTGAACCTTCCACGCTACCATCGACCTCAACAAAGATGACATCAAATGAGCAATCAAAAATGGAAACCAAGGTTCAAGTATTGGAAAAGGGTAATGGAAATTATCACTCCAACCAAGCATTCTGCATTGGCATGCTTCCACCAACACCCAAAGTTTATGGAGGCCTGAAAGAGATCAAATATGTTTAGACAGTGCAAATGATACCCAAACCCATGATTTCCATCAAGTGGGGAGATATGAAGGATTAAGAGATATTCAAAGAGGAATTGTCATCCATGATCAACAAATAGTAGCAAAAGGAACCAAAAAAGCCACAACCCATTCTAATTGATTCTAATAGTAGAGGTTATCAATTAGCTAAACAAATGGGATATCAAGGAACAAGTGACCTTGGGCTACAAAAACAAGGTCGATGGGAGTCTATCATAGTGGAACAAAGAAAGAAAAATATGGGACTAGGTTATGAGCCAAAAGACATGGTTACTCCAAATACCAGACGAACCTCTTTTAAGAAACAAGAAACTTCTGCTAGTGTTAAGGCATTGGATATCTGCCACATTATGGATAGCAAATTACCTGTCGAGGACTTATTAAAAAAAAATAGGATTGATAGGTTCCCTCTCCAATTTATCAAAACTATTCTCAATATCTATTATTATTTTGGAATGGACTCTAACAAATACAAATGGGATTCTCCTTCCTTTATCATTGGATATGGTTCCCCCACTTCTAGTAATGACGACCTAGACACCCAATGGGAAAAAGATACCAGAGCTATACTAACCATTTCAACAACCTTCGTAAGATTTGTGAATAATGATGATAGCCTACCCTTGTGCTACCCACAATTGATAGATTGGGACCAACAACATCATACACCTGTTCTAGATCAATTCTAGAATGATGAAGCAATCGCAAAGTTCATGGGACTTCGAACGAACATACCAGCAGGAGATCACAAAGCAGGATTCATCATGGAGCTCGAATAGGATGCATACTTCCATGGGGAGATTGAATCCTCTAGTCACAAAAATGAAAGAGAAAATAAAAAAATAAAAATGAGATCTCCTAGACAGGACCACAATGTGGCTCTATCAGATCCTGAAAAGAAGAAAATAAAGGATGCATTTGAAGGTGAAAACCTCCCTGACGCACTAGAGGATGGAGGGTTCAATCTCCCCATATTTGAATATCAAGAAAAATCAACGCTCCTAGTGGAACAAGCAGAATCCATAAATGTTGGCACCACAGAGAACCCAAAGATCACATACCATGTGGCGTTGCTTGATCTTGAAGAGAAAGCAAACTTTATATCATTCATCAACAACAAAAAAAAAAACTTTGCATGGACCTATGTAGATATACTTGGACTAGATCTAGCACTAGTGGTACATCATTTGGTTGTATCCCCTAGAACAAATCCCATCAAGCAAAAACTAAGAAAAATGCATCCTCAAATAGCAATATTGGTAAAGGTAGAACTAAATAAGTTACTAGATGTGGGTTTCATTAGACCCATCGATTATTCAGAATGAATATCAAATTTGGTACCAGTATCAAAACCTATTGGGGGCATAAGGATCTGCACAGATTTTTGAGACCTGAACAAAGCTTGTCTGAAGGATGACTTTCCTCTTTCAAGTATAGACATGATTGTAGATTTAACAACATGACATGAGATGCTAACTTTGATGAATGGTTTCTTTGGGTATAATCAGATAAAAATATCCCCTGAGGATCAACATAAAATGGTGTTTACTTGTGCTTGGGGAACCTTTTACTGGAATGTAATGCCATTTGGCCTAAAGAATGCAGGAGCAACATATCAAAGAGAAATGGCAACCATCTTCCACGATATGCTACATACAATCATGGAAGACTATGTGGACAACATTTTAGCAAAATCCATCAAAAAGGAAGATCACTTGACCAATCTTGCAAAGGTGTTTGATAAGCTAGAACAATATAACCTAAGACTCAACCCAAAAAAATGTGTGTTCGTAGTAACATCCGAAAAGCTACTAGGGTATATAGTGTCAAGAAGGGGGGTTGAAGTACAACCTACAAAAGTAAAATCAATACAAGAGATGCCTCCACCAAAGACATTAAAACAACTAGGAAGTTTACAAGGAAAGCTACAATCTATTAGGCGATTTATCACACAACTAGACAAATTTCACCCTTTCACTCATCTCTTACACAAGGAATTCACCTTCAAGTGGGATGGGAGATGTGACCAAGCGTTCCAGCGAGTCAAGGAGTACCTACTTACTCCTCCTGTACTCATGCTGCCTATTCCAAACAAAGAAATGGTACTCTATGTGTCTACCATAAAAGCAGCTTTGGGAGCTCTCCTAGCCCAACTAGATGATAATAACAAAGAAAGAGTGGTCTACTACATCAATCAAACACTGGTGGGCTATGAATTGAACTACTCACCCATAAAAAGAGCATGTCTCTCAGTCGTATTTGTGACAAAAAAAATTGAGACACTATATCTTAAACAAAAAAAGTAAAGTTGATTTCAAAAGTAGACCCACTAAAGTACCTACTAGTAGAAGCAGCCCAAATAGGTAGAATTGCTAAATGGGTAATGAGTCTAAGTGAATATGATATAGAGTATGTGGATAGAAGAGCCATAAAGGGACAAATCATAGCAGACCGATTGGCCGAAGCACCTATTGGCCTCTTCTAATGGTTTAATAACTAATCCCTTAGAGCTGTTACTTAGAGATTGGACATTTGCACTAAGTATCTATCTTACTCATCATGAAGGTGCATTTCATTGTCAACCGAGGGACATAAACTTGAAATGGGTCAGCACTATATGTGCACTAGGACTCTAATGCAATCATCCATAAACTAGGAAAGAAACAATACTGGAAATGAAATGTTGGAAAGAAATCAACTTAAACATTGAGCATAAATCAACTTTTGCACTCAGCTTCAATCACTGGATTGAAAATGAAAGATAGAAATGGAAATCTCAGCAAATAGACAGGTAACTACTCTATTTGCCTTGGCTGTAGGAACAGTCACAAAACAAAATTCCAGTGGCTGCAAGAACAGACAGTTGCTGAAATTAAAACTAATTATTGAACAAAAAATAAATTTTGAACTAAATAGTTGAATTCTCACCAAGTGGGCCCCATTGAGTGAGTCTCCCTTAATCTAACTCAAACACAACAACTTAGAATATCATATTATTTCTTGAAAACATGATTACAACATCTCAACGATATGACTGTATTACTAAAACTAGAAAATGCAAGTACAATCTCAAAATATCCAACCTCATGAAAAGGGGCATCCAACCATTAGTTATAGAGAGAAAAACTATTGATTAACCCTAACTACCTAGGCAGTGAACTCCATCAAAATAGGAGGATGACACTTATTGAAAGCATATAAAAAGATGGAGGAAGTTATGCATGCACCAAATTGGTCAAAGTAGACTTGCTCCAATGGGAATCTAGCACAACACACTCCCTAGATTTGCTCAAGAAACAAATATGACCATTAAAAAGGTAGTTACAATATTTTATTCGAACTAGGAATTTCCCTCCATTGAGAGTTTTCCCTCCTTTAACCTCTTAATGATCATCTTCTTAACTTTCTTGGCAACCGACCAACTGGCAGGAGTTTCTTCCACTTGGTAAGCTTCGTTGACATCAACATCTTAGTGTAAACCTGCATAATGCCATTAACACACACAAACAATTGCATATCTATAAATACCTTAAAGTAACATCCATTCAACCACAGGTAGAATTAACATAGATAATAAAAACATAGCATGTTAATATCATTAAAAAGTCACAAGGATAACCTTATTCCCAAGGTTTATGGTTTTAAGGAGATAACATGGAAAATTTCAACAACCAAGTACCAAATTCTATGGTGGAAAAAAAAAATGTATAATAAACCCTATCAAAATTGAGTCATTAATTCGACTCATCATCCCCCCTAACCTAATGTTTTGTTGGTCTTCCAACAAAAGGAGCACTATTCTTTTTCCTAGTCAATGCTCTGAAGTGACCAACTATCCCACATCGATCTCTACAGTGTTTGAATTGGGATCCCAATAGAATCCTTTCTTGTTCTCCAATCTGTTCATCTTGCCCTTTCTACAGCTATGTCATATCGATAAAACTTGTAATTTGGCATAGGCCACAATAATGTAGGTGGTTGAAATGTTAATGGAAGCCAATATTGCTGCCTCATCCTTCCAATATGTATGTATTTGTCAACTCATTTGCATGTTGCAACATGATTTTGCAAAGAGTGGGGTTCAACTTGTTTCAACTCATCTGGAAAACTGTTTCACCTCTGTGATAAGTACCCCATTACCAATTTCCCTGAAGTTTCAGCTACCTTTTCATATTCTTTGTAGGCTTCTTCTCTAACAAGCATAATCCTATTCTTGTAGCTTGGGTGATAAAGAATTCTATGCCATGTTTAGAAAGTGTTTGCAGGGTTACTAGATTTAGCCCTGAGAGGCAAGGGAGTATGAAATTCTTGTTACTAATTTTTTGCGTTTTGCATAAATTAGTAAGAGTTTGGCAGCAATTATTTGCTTGGGTATTCAAAATTTTATGTCAAAGGTGTACAGTGAATTTTGTTTTCAAAATTACAAATTCAAAAGTATGTTTTAGGATTGCTTTATCAAAATCATTCAACCAGATTGAGTTAAACTGATTGGACAGTCTTGGCAAGGCAATCGTTGAACAAATTTCATTTGAAGAACATCATTCAAGCTGAGTGATACATTACGTAGTGATTGTTACTGCTGTTTTTTAGAAAAGCATTACAGATTTAAGAGCTAGAGTGCAGATAATCATTCATTTTGATTACAAAACATATTTTCAGAACAATTGCAATATCATTGTTTCATTATGTAATCGGAAAAAATTTAGATTGCTGATCATAAGACATTTCATATCATGAACAAATGATTTATTAAGAGAAATATGTTTTGTGATCCCACACAAGCCGTGGGTAGACTAAGTTGATTCAATTCAACAAAAAATACAAACTATATAACTGAGGAACAAGTAAAGTGAAACATGTAAAGAAAATCATGTCGTCATTGCCTTGAGGACTGATGTAGACTTGATTCATCATTCTTCTGTTTGGTCTTCAACATCTTCGGTCTTCAGCTCCCTAGCTTCTCAAATTCAGCATTTGCAATTGGTAGAAAGTGATGTTAGAGCTCAGGTCACGAAATTCAAAACATGCTAAGTTCAACCGAAATATAATTTGCATATGTTGTTGAATCAAATCAATATAGTCAAATTCTAAGAGAATAAAAAATGCCAGATTAAATCATCAGGGAGTCATTCGATCCAATGTTTTACTAACTTGTTTGTTTCATGTGCAGAAACAGGAAAAGTAATGTTGTTGAATTCATCGAATTTCAATATGAGTGGGGTTAAATGGGCTCCCACAAGGGTGGAGCCCAGCTCATTTAGAAAATTGTTCTACAAATTCATCATGACGTCAATACAGTTTAAAAAAATAAATAAATTCAAAGAGCAGCCTCATATAAAAGAGATTGTTGCATTATTTCATTATATGCAATGTCTTTTATGTATTTTTAAATATATAAGCTCTTTTATTGCAGATTTCTTCATGCCAAGAAGAGAACAAATTATTAATTACCAAAAGTTAATAAGCTGATATCAATGAATTTTACAGTGCTCAAGGCATCGAGAACAAAGATTTAAAGAACAACCATGTTCAGTTTATGAATACAATGCATAAAGGGTTTCATTCTTCGTAAATCAAGAGATATGGCTGCCATTCAGCACAACAAAACTGTAGCGTATAATCTGAAAGAAAATTAAGTGGCCAAAATATGTACAGAGTAGAGATTTGCAGCCACCAAAAGTTTTCTTGAGCTCTTGAAATAAGCTTAAATGTAAAAAAAATAATGGCGGCCATTACAAAGAAACAGATTTACAAGGAATACTCAGAGTTTTTATGACGGCCAAGCAAGGAAATAAAATTCATCAGAAAAACAGTGTTTCCAGCAGCCATAAGTTTCCAGATTTGTGAAAAAATAAGACTTACCTTTTGTTTTTCCTCCGAATCTCCACAAAAATCTTTTGGAGAGGTGATATATAAGGCGGTTTTATTATAAGGTTCGAATCTCAGAGAATGTTGGCATCCAGAAGAAAAACACAGCAAGAGTTGTTAAAAACATCAGAAAAATATACATAACTGCGCCATTTGAGCTTAAAAAGCTTTCAAAATGCATGTATTTTTCTGTTTTTAACAAACACACAAAAAAGAAAAAGAAGTTTACCTTTTATTTCTGTGTTTTAACTTCCAGAATATCAGAAAATGGTGGAGTTTTCTATGTAAATCAACAAAAACGTGGCTGGGGTTTCATTCATGGCGTCTCTCTTCTTCCAACAGCAAAAGAATGAAATGAAATGAATGTTCATTTTAGGGTTATAACCCTAAGGGATGCGTTGGAGAAGGCAATCTTTTTCCTTAAAGTTCTTTCAAAAAACTTTTTTATTTCTTTTCTAAAAGCTTTCACTTCAAACGTGGCTTTCTAATACCTTCATTTATTTTGAATATCTTTTTGATATTGATATCATATGATAGATTTAATCAAAAATAAATCTCTTTATATTTGATTAAGAACTCTTTTATTTTTGCATTTGGAAATAATTGAAAGACTTTATTTTAAAGTGATTTATTATCACTTTTTAAATAAATGTTATTATAAATGCAAAAATAGGATATGATTATTAATTTTTATTTGCATTCATTTTTATTTGTAAATCTTTATTTAAAATGATAAGTTATAAATCATTTTAAATAAATGATATCATAAAATGCAAATCAAAGTAATTTGAATGAAATTTCAAATTATTGAATGATGGTCAAAGGGGGTTCAAATTGAGCTTTAAATTACTTGTATGAGTCATGGAGATGGTTAGAAATCAATGCCAACATGTTGAGAAGATCAAGGATTTTTTAGCACTAAATTAGGAATTTGACTTCAGTTTTGAGCTCTTTTTGACTTGACATGAGTCAAGGAGTGTTTTGAGGTACAAACACCTTTGTTACTTTCAGTTATGATCCTGATTTGGAGGGATTTTCATTTGTATACGACCCACAAAGTTGTTCAAACTTTGACAACTCTTGTTGGAGTTGGTTGGCAATTGCATGCCTTATTTGGAGGAGAGGATTGACAACACATCAGCTTTTGGAGCCAAAATTCAATTTCGAATTTTGAGACTCTTTCTATAATTCTTTCTCTTCTTTCATTATTGGAGTTAGTTCTTGGTTTGGAGATTGCTGAGGCATATCATTCTCACTTTGTAACTCATGATTTCTTGAGATTTGTAATGCAAATATCTCAGATTTTTCAATAAAGAAGCTTGTCATTCCTTCTCAGATCTGTCTTGTGCATGTATTGTGAGTAAGTCTTTGGATTAATAGTTTGTGATTTCCATCAAATCCTTATTTTAATCTTATTGTCTCAATGTCTTGCTTAGATTCAGTATGTTATAGTGCAGGTCATTGATTGTGTTTCATAGATTTGTTGAATGCTTGTTATGAAAACATCATTGTTTTCTTTCAAACAAACTTCAATCATAAAAACCTTTCAAATGAATCATTTATGCAGAACATGCTAGATTGAGTAGTGAATTCTCTTTTAGTTTCATTTGTTGAAATATCTTGAGAGGTTTTAAAGCAGATTCAAGTCATCTTCACATATTGGTGAATCACCTTATTTTCCTGTTTTATTTTTGCTTTATCCTTCTATCCTTTACCTCTGTTAAAAAAACCAGTTTTACAAGAAAATCCAAAGGGAACCAGCCCAAAACCTGGAGGTCTATTCTCACCATAGGATACCCACAAGCCTGAGAATAGTCCCATGTGCACAGGATTTATCGAGCTTTTCAGCTTAACTTCGGGTGCAAATCCTTGTGTTAACAATTCTCTTTCCCTATAAGTTCTAAACTGTTTCCCCCAACTAATTTCATTTCGAATCTAGGACATAAATACCCTTAAATGGAGATATCCAATATATAGTAAAGGATTCCAATCATGATCATCAGACACAACATAATTATGCAGGTATAGTTCACACAACAAATTTTTAACTTCAGGAGGGGAAAACTGGTAGGCCTAGAAAAACTCATGTGGAGTGTCAAGAGAAGGGCTCAAACCTGAAATAATCCTTGACAGTTGTTGGGTGAAAATTATGTAATCATCTTTTCGATAGATTACACAACTTGGACTTCAGCCACAGCTATGTGAGATGTAAATCTCTCCTCTCGGAAAGGGGAGGCGCCCTTCTTACTGCTAACAGAAGAGATAGTAAAACAAACAAGTAATTACAAAATGTACACAATACTTACAAAGTTGGGGGGGGGTGTGTTACATTCATCCTTCTCTCTTTTTTTAGAGAAGATGTTTACAATGCTTCACTGTTGGAAGTTCACAATTCTTAACAACTTGAAATGAACAACTAGCAGTAATGCCAATACCTCTATCTTGTCAAAGCGAAGCGTAGAGATACCAGAAGTAATTAACAATAGACAAATAAAGTAAAAGGAAAGCGTCACGTTAGAAGCACAAAGCCAAAAAGTCTATCAAAGTATCAAAGAGCATGAACGATTACAAGCACAAAGTCTTGTAGATCATTCAACAATAGTATCCAAGAGCATGAACGATTACAAGCACAAAGTCTTGTAGATCATTCAACAATAGTATCCAAGAGCATGAATGATTACAAGCACAAAGTCTTGTAGATCATTCAACCGAAAGATAAACAAAAACACAAATGCAAATCTAAATAATAGATGCAACACAAAGTTTACATAAATCACTTAGAGTCCTTTAGATTTCTCAAGCTAATCACCACCAAATAAGATCAATTCACAAAAGTATCGAATCCAACGCAAAGTTTGGTTTGCAATCCTCTTCTTTATTGATCAAATTCCATTCACAAAGCATGAACGCAAAGTTTCACAAATTTGCTTCAAAAAGGGCAGCACTTCATTGCGAAATACTAAAAAGGATCAATTTACAATAGAAATCCCTCACATTATATAGAAATAGGGATGAGCAAAATTAGGAAACTAATTGAGGAAATCAAGGAAAGTTAGGTGAGCGATTTTAGGAGATCTCACCTAACTTTGACCAAAGTCAAAGTGTAATTTGTTTTCCAAAGATTACATCTTCGAACTTGGTGCAATTACAATTTACAAAAAGACATATAAGATGTCAGGAAATATTTACAAGATGCATAAAAGGATGCATCAAAATGTTCAACATCGGAGATCAAGAATCTTCATGGTTCCTTGCTTTGGGCGCAAAGTCTTCATACTTCTTCTTGGTGTCCTGTATGAACGCATCATCTAGGCTGACTGTGTAATCTACAAGGGTGTGAGCTCTTGTGATCGGCCTTCTGGAAAATGAATGGATTTTCTTGCACCCGCGAAGATGCATCTTGAGATTATCAAGTGCCAGCCGTATATTGCAAATGATATGTATTGAGGCTCTGGGAAAAACTGTCATCCTCAACTTGTTGCATAACGGATTCTTTGTAGATCTGGGATAGTTCACTGGATCAGAAGATGTCACCTTTAGGATCACTTGATGAAATCTGGAGAGAAACTACAAGGATGGTGAATCAATAGATGTTAGCAGAAAAAGTAGCATTGGGAAGCGTGAAGCGAGAAACGATGTTGAGCAAGCATGAAACAAGCAACTAGGCATGAAAAATGATGCGGGAGAGAAGAAACAGGGTTCAGAATGGAAATAGAGCAAGTTTGAAGAGACTAAGGTAAAAACTGCCAAAAGTGTAAAGGTGCGAAAATTCAGCACCATTGCACAAAAAAAATGACTAAGTCTGGAAAAAGTGCAAAGGTGCGAAAAATAATGCCATAGTCAAAAATTGGCTAAGTCTGGAAGAAAAATGTAAAGGTGCTAAAATTTAGCACCATTGCACAAAAAAAAATGACTAAGTCTGGAAAAAATGCAAAGGTGCTAAAATTCAACACCATTGCACAAAAAATGACTAAGTCTAAAAAAAAAAGTGTAAGAGCGCACTTTTTCAGCGCTCTTACATTTTGGAGAATGAGTTTTTATGCAGGGTCACTGATTTTTGGCGCCATTGCACTTTCAACACTTAGCCAAAAATTTGGATGAGTTAGAGCGCACTTTTTTGGCACAACTGCATCTTTCACAATTTAACTAAGTCTGAAAAAAAAGTGTAATAGCGCACTTTTTCAACGCTATTACATTTTGAAAAATTCACTTTCATGCAGGGGCGCTGAAAATCAGCGCCCCTACACTTTTTATACTTAGCCAATTTTTGGCTTGTGAGCAGGAGTGCACTTTTTCAGTGCAACTGCATTTTTCATAATTAACTAAGTACGAACAGTGAGACTTCGTGAAGGGGCTTGTTTCGAAGGTCTTCACGAGGTGAACATAGGGGGATGCTCAAACTGACTATTTGAAGCTTTGGAACGAATTTCGAGGTGGCTTGAAAATCACCTCGTTTTGTGTGCTTGAACTTCACGAACCTAGGAAACAGACAAGTTTCGTAGGGGGGTTATCCGTGAATCAAGCGTTGCTAGATTCCATGATAACAACAGTTTAAAGGAAAGATTCCACTCCTTCAAATGCAAGGAATATACTCTAGGAGGAGTTTTACATGCTAGCATTTGAGGTACTAAAGCTACCACATTATCCACCTTTTCCTTCAAGGCAAAAATTTCTACATTATTTTCTTCAATTTTTGTATTTTTCTTTTTAATCTCATCCTGTAGCTTGCATTTTTTCTTTTTCCATTCCTCCTCTTTTCTTTGCATCTCACTCCATAGGTTCAAAGCTACATCATTCCATGAAAAGGTAGGAGGTTTATGTGTTCCTAACAAAATCTTCCTTTGCACCAATTCTTGTTGTTCAAATAACACCAGTTGCAGTGATTTTGGTTGTTCATCCTACTTTGGCTGTAGGGGTTCTTGATTCTCATCTTTCTCTTGATTCTCAACTTGTTTTGCAATAACAACAAGCTCTGCTAATCTTATGTTTTCTTCTTCTTCAAAAATATCTTTTTCTTCAACATTTACCTGCCCAATTGGGCTTCTGTCTCCTCCCAAGATGTTTTTCTAAGCCTAGGGCTTCTCTTTGGAGGTACACCAACGACTGGCCCAGCTGGTTTTGATTTCTTAAGAGGGCTTTCATGTTTTTCTTCGGCTGTAGGAAGAACAGTGTCAACAACCTTCCATTTCCTAGGGCTTGGTGTTACTTTTTCTGTTGTTTGCTTCTTGGCCTTCCCCTTTCTCATTTCCACCTCTTTCATTTGTTCCTTCTTTCTCCTAAGGGAAACCCTAGTTCAAATTGGGGTGTTGGGAAGAGCATTAACATCAGGGTCTAAGGATGAACTTTCCTCATCTGAATTTTCTAACTCAGAAGAACCAATTTCTATAGCTTGCTTGACTGCAGGAGGGTTTGAACTAGGGTTTGCACTAGAGGTTGAAGCTCTAGGAGTGGCTTCAACAACCTTCTCTCCCATACTAACCCTACGAGGTTGAGACTGACCTCTAGGACATACATTTTCTTTTCTAAACTGATCAATGTTTACGAATTCCTCCCATGTCATATCAGACACCTCTTGCAGAGATTTCTCTACTAACAATTTTATTAAACAATGGTGAGAGATAGAATTATCCCTACCTTTTTGTGTTTCAGCTGCCATGATTACAAGGAGGTGATACAACACATTGGGAACGTTCATTCTTCTTCCATGCCTCATATGGTTCAAGATCTTGAAATGCATAGAGTGGAGGCATAACTGGCGACCATCACAAGTAATATACTTGACAATGTGGAAAACTACTCGTTTCCATGGCTCTAGTAGAGAAGTTCTCTTCGTACCTTGATTATCTACAACCAATGGAGGGTCACTAGGTTCAGTAAATTCAACCATGGCTGACCTTGCATCTCTGGTAGCAAGGAATGGCTCTCCATCGACAGGTAAACCTATTACCTCTACAATTCTCTCCTCAGTAGCGATCATCTCTAACCCTTTTACCACTGCCTTCCCTTTAGAGAGTGTTTGTGCAAATTCTAGTACAATATCCTCATTGTAGCCATCAAGTTTTAGGAAATAATCCAGCCATCCACAATTCCTGAACTCAACCAGAGAAACTGCATCCTGCATTACCACATCATGAATTGTGGGTTCATTCCTAATTAGCTAGCCTCCCATTGTTTCAACTACCCGCAATCACACAAGAACTTTTGCTAAATTTCCTTTTTCCTGCAGTCTCTCTCTGAATACCCCAATTTCTTTTTCTTGTAATTCTTTTGTAGTGCTAATGACAATGTCATGTAGCTCTCCATTTTACCTTTTTGGGTGATGTTTAAGATTATGACTACGGCAATAAAGAGACATAAATGAAAGGTATCATCAAGAAAAATGGCGGCGGTTCAATGTCCTATCACACATATAAGTCGTCATTTCAACATTTCATTCAAATTGGCTTATTTCAAATATGTTGACATGGATGACATGTGGACTTGTGATTTGACACACCCCCCCAATGTAAATTAGAGTATGTGTTTGCATAGGTTGGGTGGTAATTATGATTTGTCAGCGAAGGGTACAATTATATGCCATGTGAAATATGAATATTAATTTACAGTAATTAAATAAATGCACTAAAGTTAATTAAGAGATAACATATTGTCATGCACGTACCTAAAAACATGGAGTATCTTTTGCAAGGAATGTGGAGGAAGTACCAGTTACCTTTTAAAAGTGCAGTTGAGCAATTAATGCAGTTGTGATGGAAGGGAATGATGGTGAAGTGAAGTGATGGTAGAGTTATGGAAGAGAGAGAAGATGGAGATGGATGGGAAAATGAATTTATTGGTGAAGAAGTGGATTCCTACAAAAGTGGAAATCTTTATTATGAAGTGATTGCATGTGTACCTGGATTAATCAGGAGGGACACTAGGTCTTCTTCCTTTGGCTACAGGAAGTTCAGAGGTTGGGTGCTGAATAAATTGTTGCATGAATTCTTCCTTGGACACTGGTTTATGATATAATCTTAGACGGTGGTCGTTGACCAAAAGTTTGATCTAACATAGTCAATGGTTGCGAGTTGAACAATACCATTGGGGAAGACTTCTACAACTTCATACGGTCCCAACCATCTAGTCTGTAGCTTACCTACATTATCTTGATACCTGGAATCATAAAGAAGTGCCCAGTCACCTGGCTGGAATTTATTTTCCTTTATGTATCTATCATGCCATTTGACCCTTTGATTTTGCACTACCTCAATATGATGCAGGGTTGTCTTTCTCATCTCATCCAAAGCATTCAGTTGCATAATTTTGTCCATTTGTGCCTCAAATATGTCTATCCCAAGATTTAGTGGAGTCCTAAGAGTTTTATGCTCAAACTCAATAGGCATCATAACTGTCTTCCCATACAATAATTCAAAAGGAGTGAAACCTCTGATTGTCTTCCAGGTGGTCCTATAGACCTAGACAACTTTTGGTAGCCTATTTTCCCAGTCTTTCCTATGAATAGCCACTATTTTGGTCAAGATTGCCTCAATTTCCTTGTTGGTCACCTCAAATTGGCCATTGACTTGAGGGTGATAGGGATTAGATTCCATGTGCCTCACATTATATTCATTAACCAATATTGTGACAAGGGTTGATGTAAATTAAACCCCTTGATCAGTCACTATCTCCCTTGGGACCCCATAAGAGTGAAGATTTCCTCAAAGAAATTCTACAACCTTATTATCTCTGGCATGTCTCATAGCTTTAACCTCCACCCACTTGGTCACATAGTCAATGCAAACCAAGATGTAGGATTTTCCATTTGATGGAGGGCCAATGGGACCTACAAAATCAAGTCCCCATTTATCAATTGGAGTGATGACTACCTAGGGATAAAGAGGAATTTCATTAGATTTAGTTGGCCAACCCATCCTCTGACATCTATCACACTTCCTAGTGTATTTTCCTACATCTTTATGAAGTGTGGGCCAATAATATCCTATATTAAGAATCTTCATTATTGTCCTCTTGGCAGCAAAATTCCCTCCACAGGGTTCATTGTGACATGCATGTAGTATATCATATGCCTCATCTTCTCTTACACATCTCCTCATGACATGGTCTAGTCCAGTGTAGAATAAACAACCTGTAATCCATGAGAAAGGAAAGGTTTTCTCAATGAGCACCCTTCTATCTTTTGGAGAGAAATGAGGAGGAACTCTCCCTGTAACTAGATAGTTGGCTATATCAGCATACCAAGGTGTGTGCACACTGATGGAAAACAAATATTCATCAAGGCAAGAGCCATCAATGATTTGAGTTTCCTCTGATGTAGTCAATCTAGAGAGAAAGTCTACTACAACATTTTCCTTTCTCGACTTGTCAACAATGGTGATGTCAAATTCCTACATCAACAACAACCACCTTGCTAGCCTACCTAAAATCAAGGGCTTATTCATGAGGTATCTTATGGATGCATGGTCTATATGAATAAAGATCTGATATCCTATTATGTAGCGCCTGAATTTGTTAACGGTATAGATGACTACTAACATCTCCTTCTTTGTCACTATGTAATTAAATTTAGCCCCTTGTAAGTTTTTGCTGACAAAGTAGATTGCATTCTCAATTGCTCCTTTTTTCTATCCTAATAAAACTATTATAGCATAATCTGATGCATCTATATGAATATGAAAAGGAATCTCCCAATTAGGTCCTTTGAGGACAGGAGCATGGGTTAAAGCTACTTTCAAATCAGAGAATGCTTTGTCACAGTCCTCTGTCCATTCGAATTCAACATCTTTAGTTAGAAGATTGTATAGTGGTGCTACCATTTTGCTAAAATATTTGATGAAATGCCTATAGTACCCTACATGACCCAAGAAACTTCTAACATCTTTTTGCTTTTCAGGAATAGGAAGACTGGTAATCACCTCAATCTTGGTTGGGTCTACTTGAATTCCTTTTTGAGAGATGTAGTGGGCAAGGACTACTCCTTGCAACATCATGAAGAATTTATCACTATTCAAGGATAGATTGTGGTCTTCACATCTCTATTAAACCTTCCTTAAATTTCCTAATGCTTCTACAAAGTCAGAACCATAGGTAGTAAAATCATCCATATAGATCTTCATACAATCATGTGAGATATCTGAAAACATGCTAATGACTTCCCTTTGAAAAGTTGCAGGTGCATTACACAAGCCAAATGGAAGTACTAAGTAGGCATAAGTCCCCCATGGATAGGTAAAGGTTGTCTTCTCTTGATCCTTAGGTGCAATTTGTATTTGATTATAGCCACTAAATCCATCTAGAAAAGAAAAATGATGCTTGCTTGCAAGTGAATCTAGTACTTGGTCTATGAAAGGAAGGGGAAAATGATCCTTTTTGGTGGCAGAGTTGAGTTCCTTGTAGTCAACACAAACTCTCCATTTACCCCCTTTTTAGGCACAATTACCAATGGGGACACCCACTAGCTACCTGAGATAGGGTAGATAAATCCTGCATCCAATAATTTATGTAGTTCCCCTTTTACAATCTCCCTCAATGCAGGGTTGATTCTCCTTTGTGGCTGCCTTACCAGTGTGCAGTCATCTCTGATATTTATCCTATGAGTACAAAGCTTGGGGTGCAATCCTTTCATGTCATGATAGTCTCATGTGAATGCATGCTGGTGGGTGTTCAACAAGTTTGTCAAGGACAATTGTTGCTCGACTCAACTTGTTTTTAATATTCAAATGTTTCCCTTCTAACACTTGCACTTGTGTGGTTAACTCAATCATAACTATTTCACTAATACTTGGCATTTTTAGTTAATATGGAAACAATGTATGAAGTATATCAGTTGTTGTAGGAAGTTCAGTTGTAGGATGAGCGAGCATAAGTGTCTTCACTAGACCTGCAGAACTAGATTCATGAGTGGATGACTCTTCATGCACCTCACAATGGTTCTAAATTATGTCGGACAGTACTTCATCTTCTTCCTAGAGTTTCATGAAAGAACTTCTACCTAACATCATGAGTTGTGCCACTAAATTGACTTCCTCAGCCTCTTCTCCAACATGCGGCCATATGGTGTTATCCATATCATGGGATGGTTGAGTAGGAGGGTAGAAAATAAGCTCTTTGGTGCTTTTCCCATAAAAAATAGTCATATCCCTTGATTGACATCCAATGTAAGAATTTGTTGTGGCTAGCCATAGCCTTCCTAGAATAATGGGATACCCGCCTAGTGTAGCTTTAGGAGAAAGAATCATGGAATATGTTGGGTACTCCCAAGAGTTTAGAGTTACCACAAGGTCTTCTACTATACCATCTAGTATGACAATGGAACTATCAGCAAGTTGCAGGACAGTAGGAGTAGGCCTCATGTTTGCAACATTTAGTTGTTGTAGGATACCCTTAGTCATCACATTTTTTTTTGCTCCCAAGTCAATTAGAGCATTCTTTATTTGGATTCCATTTATAATAAATCCTACCACAAGACTACCTAGGTTAGTGTATTTGGGAACAATAACTTTCCCAAGCATGATATCTGCTTACTGTCCCACCACATTAACTGTAGTGGGGTCTTTCTTTTTCCTTCCTATCTTTTTGAGGCATGCTTCCTTGATTGCTTTGCCATATATGGGGACATCTTTTATGGATTGAAACAAAGGTATCTTAACACATATGTGTTTTAGCTGATCCAAAATGTCAAAGGTTGTTTCCTCCTCTTCCATTTGTTTAACAACTTCTAACCTTTGAGGAAATTGTGGATCTTGATTAGTCTGTTGAACTAGTTCAATATTTTTAGGCACACTAGGTTGAATGGGGACATTCTAATGCTCCTCTTCTTCCACAGGAAGCTAGGTGATAATATGAGTGGAAGGAGTTGGCAAAGTGGTTGCTAAACACAGATGGATGTCACTCACACTCACAAGATATGTAGGGAATTGATTAGGATTTGTAGAGTAGACTGGTTGCTGCTATGGTTTGTTATTTGGGTTAGGTGTGGGTTGAGCTGGTAATTAAGTAGGTCTAGGTGTGCTTGAAATTGAGCTAGTAGGGGGAGGCATTCTAGTAGGCTACTTAGGCTATGAAGGTGGTTGCATGTAGCTAGTTGTCTGGTTTGGCCATTGTTGTCCTCCCCTCCATTGGGGTGTCTACTGCCAATTTCCTGGAGGTGGCTACCAATTCCCTTGGAACTACTACCAATTCCCCTAAGATTGTTGCCACTGGGGTGGAGAGTTTTGGTGATTGTTCTAGGTATTTGGAGGGTTTTTCCAAGGCTGAGGTGGATATCCTCCATATTTGGATGGATATGGGGGTTTCCATTTGTTACTAGATGTATAAGAATTGAAATAAGGCCCAACAAAAGATAATGGATCTGGTGGCATACCTTGTCTTAGGGCCCATGGCCTCCTTTGTGCAATGTAGTAGACTTGATCATCATCACCTTGGATTGGCTTGAACTCTAGTGGAATATGCTTACTATCAATGTTAGCTACCATTTTGCATCTGTAGTCCTTTTGTCTGTAATGAGGGAAATATTCTACCAACATTTCCTCTACCTCCTCATGTTTCTTCTTTGCTAGAAGTGTATCTAGTTGAGTAGCCATATTGTTTATGACGTCTTGTTTGAAATTTTCCAACAAGTGAGTAATATCCATCCTTGAAACTCCATTGGTTGTTGATTTACCCATAGAGCATTGGTAACCTCTTCCTTTCTTTGAAGCTTCCCTAGAATAGTTTTGACATATCTTCTTAATATCATCCCAAGGAACTTCAATGATATCTCCTCCTCCCATTAGGTCCAAAGCATCAATGCAACTGTCATTGATCCCTCTAAGGAAGAGAAACTTTTGAGACTCTTCATTGAGTGTATGATGTGGAGATTTCTGCAGGAAAAACAAAAACCTTGAAATGTAATCCTCCAAACTCTCATCTCCCTTCTGCTGCATCCTAAAGATGTCATCTCCTCTTATATCACTACCCCTACAATATTCTTTGTACTTATCAAGAAACTTTGTTTTCATATCATCCCAAGTCTCTACAATATTCCTACCTAAGCTCATAAACCATCCTAATTCAATTTCTTTCAAGGTGGTAGGAAAGAACTTAAGCCTATGAGCATTAGTGGTATAGTCATAGCTTCTATAGAGGATATAAAACTCAAACAAGAAGGTGTCAGGGTCTTTTCTGAAAAGACCATAAAACTTAGGAAGGATTGAAGCAAGGATGTTTTTGAGGTTATCAACCTCATTCTAATGAGTGATAGGAAATTGAAAATATGGTTGGTTGGGTTTGTTTCTATTTTCATCAGCCATGCCTGCTTGATGGAGTTCCAAAGAAAATGGATTCTCAATCAAATTTTGGTCTTCATAGGAGATTTCAGAACTTGTCAAATTGGTAAATGCATCAGCAAAAGGGTGTACCTCTTCTTCTTCTTTTTCCCTGGGAAAATTTTGATGCTTAACTAGTTGAAATGGATCAGGGTTATTAGGAAGGAATCTCCCATAAGGATCTCTTCTCCTTCTTCTATGCATGCGGTATCAACTCAGTATCAGCCAACTAACACAAAGAATTGGTGAAAGAATAGTAGGTCATTACTTTCCTAAATAAAGGGTATGTTAAGAATAAACTCCAGAAATACTAAAGAAAGAAAGAAACTATCAATGACTCCAAATAACTACCTAGTTTGACACCATCCCCGACAACGACACCAAAAATGTTGGCCTCCTCTAATGGTTTAATAACTAAGCCCTTAGACTTGTGACTTAGAGATTAGACATTTGCACTAAGTAGCTATCTACTCATCATGAAGGTGCATTTCATTGTCAACTTAGGGACGCAAACTTGAAATGGGTCAGCACTGTATGTGCACTAGGAATCTACTGCAGTCATCCATAAAATAGGAAAGAAACAATAATGTAAATGAAATGTTGGAAAGAAATCAACTTAAACACTGAGCATATTTCAACATCTGCAATAAGCATCAATAACTGGACTGAAAATGAAAGATAGAAATGGAAATCTTAGCAAATAGACAAGAAACTACTCTCTCTGCCTTTGCTATAGGAATAGTCACATAATATAATTCCCAGTGGTTGTAGGAACAGACAGTTGCTGAAATTGAAACTAATTGCTGAACAAAAAATGACTTTTAAACTAAATAGGTGGAATTCTCACCAATTGGCCCCCCTTGAGTGAGTCTCCCTTAAGCTAACTCAAAATATCATATTGTTTTTTGAATACATGATTACAACATCTCAGTGATATGACTATATTACTAAAACTGGAAAATGCAAGTACAATCTCAGAATATCCAACCTCATGAAAAGGGGAATCTGACCATTATTTATTGAGAGAAAAACTACTAATTAACTCTAACTACCTAGGCAGTCGACTCCATCAAAATAGGAGGATGCCACTTATTGAAAGCATAGAAAAAGATGAAGTTATGCATGCGCCAAATTGGTCAAAGCAGACTTGCTCCAACGAGAATCTAGCACAACACACTCCCTAGATTTGCTCAACAAATAAATATGACCATTAAAAAGGTAGTTACAATCTTTTATTCGAACTAGGAATTTCCCTCCATTGAGAGTTTTCCCTCCTTTGACCTCTTAATGATCATCTTCTTGACTTTCTTGGCAACTGACCAGCTGGCAAGAGTTTCTTCCACTTGGAAAGCTTCGTTGACATCAGCATCTTAGTGTAAACCTACATAATGACATTAGCACACACAAATAATTGCATATCTATAATTACCTTAAAGTAACATCCTTTCAACCACATGTAGAATTAATATAGATAATTCACATAGCATGTTAATATCATTAAAAAGTCACAAGGATAAACTTATGCCTGAGGTTTATGGTTTTAAGGAGATAACATGGAAAATGTCAACAACCAAGTACCAAAGTCTATGGTGACAACAAAAAATGTATAATAAAACCTATCAAAATCAAGCCATTAATTGGACTCATCAGCACCCATAGAAGATCACAAGCCTCTTACGACAGAGTTCCTAGATGAAGGAATATTACTGACATAACAAAAAGACCATTGGATCCTATACTTTGACGTGTCCCATACTCAACATGGCTCTGGAGCAAGTATTCTATTTCTCGCACCACAAGGAGATAACATACCCAAGGCATACAAAATTGCTTTCCCATGCACAAACAATATCTCAGAGTATGAAGCTCTAGTAATAGGACTCAAGATGGTTATTGAATGGAGAATAATAGAACTAAAGGTCTTCAGAGACTCTTAGCTAGTGATCATAAAGGTGAATGATGAATACCAAACAAAAGATGACAAACTGATGTCGTATAAAAGAATGGTGGATAGCTTCAAGGAATATTTTGTCACAATAACTTTTGAGCAGTTCTCTCATATCAACAACAAAGCAGCTGATACCATGGCAACAATAGGCTTGCTTGTTGATATTCCAAAAAATGTTCCTAGGTATGAGTTCCTTGTGGAGCAACAGCTCATACTTGCATTCAACATCTCAAAATCAAAAAGGGTATGTGTTTTTGTTTATCCTAACTCCCCATGGTACCAAGAAACATTTGATTACATCCAACATGGTATCATACTACTTGACCTGACAACCACCCAAAAGAAGACCTTTACCTGTAGGAGTTCTCAATTTACGATCCTAGGAGATACCCTATATCGTCGCAGTCTAGATGGTATGTTACTTTGATGTCTTAACATAGAATAAGCACAAACAACCTTACAAAAGGTACATGCAAGTGTTTGTAAGTCCCACTCTAGTGGACCTAACCTAGTCCAAAAACTGCTCAGAATGGGGTACTATTGTCCCTCCATGGAATAAGAGTGCATTTAGTATTCTAGAAATTGTCGTGAATGCTAGCAGCATAGTGACCTTGTTCATGCACTAGCACAAGAGTTGAGACCCATCACAACACCATGGCCTTTCTTGCAATCAGGATTAGATTTGGTACGTAATATTTCTCTTACTTCCTATAATAGGCATAAGTTCATTATCACAACAACAGAGTATTTCACCAAATGGATAGAAGCAATTCCATTGACCTACATCACTAGAAAATAGATATCAAAATTCATTTTGAATTATCTGATTTGTAGGTATGGAATTCCCTAGATGATCATAACGGATAATGGAACCCCATTCAAAAATCAAGATGTACAAGAACTTTGTTCCAAATTCTCTATCCAACATAGATTTGCCACACCCTACTATTCCCAAGGAAACAGTCAGGCCGAAGCATCTAATAAAATCATACTGAAATACTAAAGAAGACTATTAATGAAGCCAGTCATGATTGACATTTGTAGTTAAACCCATCCCTATGGGCTTATCGAACTAGCATCTGAACACCTACAGGTGCCACACCTTTCTCCTTGGTCTATGAATCAAAGGCTATCTTACCTATTAAGGTCAAAATCCCCTCATTGCAAATCTCACGAAAAGGCATGGTCAACAACAAAGAATATCGGGTACCCAAGTTAAATGAATTGGAGCTCCTAGATGAAAGGAATTTGAACATGTTAAACCATCTACAGGTTTATTAGAATTATCTCAAACAAAGTTATGACAAAAGGATCAAGGACAAAATATTTCAGGTTGGGGACTTGGTACTCAAAGATAATCAGAAGGTATAACAGAATTAAGATGGAAAAGGCAATTTTAAACCCAACTGGTTAGGCCCATTTATTATCACAACAAGCTATGGGTCTGGAGCTTATTAGTTGGCTACTCCTGAAGGAGAACCCTTAGAAAAACCATTGAATAGAAACCACCTCAAGATATCTACACTTGAATCACGTTAGAATACCCCAAGAAAAAGGGTAAAAATCCAAAAAAAATGAAAAACATAAAAAAAAGCAAGAAAGAAAGTAAAGAGAAATAAAATGTTCTTTGAGTGAAAACCACTTTTTGGTGCTCCTAGAACAGGTATCGTAGTGAAAACCTAGAAATCAGATGCTATGTTTAAATAATACTTGTATCATTATCTATCAGTACTATCCAAGGCATCACCCATCCATTGCATAATAAAGCATGTGTCCAACCATGCCTTGTTACTAATTTAAAGGAAAGTATTCTTGTCTCCTACTAGGGGAAACTTCTTGAAGTTGGTCATGAATTAGATCTTTGAGTGTCCTATCATGGTCAAAACTATCAAAAATCAAAAACATCTAAAAACAACGAAAAACAAAACAACATTGTTGGATTATTCCTTCACTCAATATTCTAAGATATCAACATTTGCTTGAACCTCATGGCTAGTTGAAGTAGATTTCCCACAACATATCCTCTAGAAACAAAAGTGGAATATCAATCCAAGTTATCAATGTTGTTTGAAATCCAAAAAAATAGTTATGCTTTGAGTCAAACCGGTCAAACTACATGGTCTTTGTGTATACAACGTAGGAAAGGATTATCTCTATTTAGCCCCCAAGGCTTTAGGTTTCTATCATGATTTATTTCAACTTAGTCATAAAATCCAAAATCCAAAAACACTCACAAAAACATAAAAGATCAAAAACATTTCAAAAACATTCAAACCAAGTAAACTATGAGCCTCTACATGTACAATGTAGGCAAGGCTTATCTTTGATGAGCCCCCAAGGCCCTAGGTTAGTCCCCTCAAAACTACAAAAACAAAATCATAAAACTCATAAAATCAAAAAGACCTACTCCATCATCACAATCTGCAATAAAATTCTCACCCATAATAAACAAATCGTCATCTTCACCCTTTGACAAAACAAACAAACAAAACAAACAAACAAACAAAGCAAACATCAAAAGCTAGAACTTTCAAGAAAACAATCACAAATATTTGATCACAAAACAAACTAAAACAAATGCCAAATTATTAACTACCTATCTTTTTATAGTCTTATATTTATTATTTACTTTATTGACTCATTCCCAGGATCTCTCGAGGATGTCCATAAGGATTTAGAGAAGAAGGAATGGGGGCAATTGAGTGTCATTTCAGTTTGTTGTTTGTAAGATGTTTTTGTGATACTACCATGGTGAATACTTGCTTTATTGAGTGTATGAAAGTTGTTTTAAGATAATTCATGTAACAGTTGCATGTTAGGTATTTTATACCTCTCTGTGTAACTAGTTTGAAAAGTTTTAACACAACCCAACCATATATTTTAAACAAAGTTTCCATATGTCTGGTATGAGCAAGAATATTCTTTGTATATGTTGATTCAAATTCCATGCAATGGAAACAATGCCACCTTGCTTATTAATACCCTGGTGCATTGTATTTTTTTGCTACATCAAAAAGGATTGTTCAAAATGTGAAGCCTCCAAGAAAAGTGAAAGCAACTCAACAGTACTAACAACATCAAATTTCTATCCATCATCAAATATATTTTCTAACTAACATCCATCCTGCATGACAATATCATTAGTACCATATCCATCTTGCATTCACAATGTCTTCAATGCATATCATGATGATAATTAAACAATGAAAACATCATGTATCATGTATAAGGCATACATCCATCATATATCAACATCCATCATATACATAATAAAACATCATATGAAATAAAATATGATCAATCCATCCATCCACATCATATGCATACATTAGAAAAGTACACAAAACATGTATACACATACACCATCATGTATCATCATCCATATATCATCACATAAACACATAATGAAGTTGAATCAAAGCATGAATATCTCATATATGCAATCATCAAAAAAGGAGAATGTCATGGTACATCATCATGAAAACAAGTGTGATAGGATAATACAAAAATATACATATATGCGAGGCTTTAGCTGGGCCGATGAATATATAAAAAAAATTATGTCTACAATATAAGTATTTGAATAACAATATCATAAAGATCAAGTAAAAATATGCCACTACCCAACCAGAAGAGGAGGACTCTAAAGATCAGGTTGTGCATCAAGATTCAACTGTCTAACGAACTGATCACTTGACGTGACACCAATAGCAGTACTTGGCTCTCCAAACCACGGTTGTCGTTGTGCTCAAGGAACAAAAGCATCATACAAAGTCTAGAAACAAGTAGCCCTTTGTAGCAACTGATCTTACTCAGTGTGGAGACTGTCATGCTCTATCCTCATACTATCCCTCTCAGTAGTAACAACCTACAATTATGTCTCGACAAAGAGACAACACCCAATCTTTGTGTCTCGATCCTCCCTAAAACCATCTCACTTCTTCTGAGCAGTGTCTCTCTATTGTCAATGTAACAATTTGTGCCTCTATGGCCTATTGCAACCCTATCTTTGTAGCCAGATGTGCACCTCCATCCCCAAGTGGTGGAGGGGGACCTAGAACCTGTCCTAGATCCACTTGCATTGGCTCACCCTGGGCACCATCTTGTCGAGCCCTACAAAGTTGCTTTGTTAAAATATTGATACACTGTCTCTATTCTCGACAACCTATATTGTCTGCCCTACCCATTGCAAGATTACCATCAGGATCTGTGAATCTCAAAGGAACACGTCGTACCCACCGTTGATTAGAATCGGGGGTAGTACCTGGATCTGATAAGCCCACTAGCCAACCCATCCGATTGGGGAAAGAGCTCTAAATGCGGCAATAATAATACCTCAATCAACCTGTAAACCCCAAGCACAAACCTCTCTGGTGGTCCAACCAAATTGAGCCTCATAGGTGTCTAGAAATTGACTATGTTTCTCTCCAAATTGCCTGCAAACCCTGCCAAGAATATATCTCTCCAAAAGAGAGTGCACATGACCAATCAACCATCTAGTTTGTTTGCAGTATAACAATTTCTCTTGATTGTCAAGCCATGCCTTACAAACCATATATGGTCTCCATACAAAACCTTGCATGCCATCAAATACACAACGCCAATAGGAAGGTTGTCTAGGTAATGTATAATGTAGAAAATTTCCATAGCAATAAGAGTATGGATCTCCAACAGTACGATCCAATATACTATCTGGCTGAGTCACTAAGATGTGCTCCGAGGCCCATACATGAGGGTGAAGCCACAATAGTGGTTTACAATTGAAGCGAGGAAGGAAAACTCACAAAAATGAATGCATGGCAAAAAACTTGATTTTAGGGGTTCGTATGAACCTATTGGTTCGACCGAACCAATTAGGGGTTCGGTAGAACCTAGGTTCGGCCGAACCCTCTTAATAATTTCCTGCCAAAAAAGCCATCAAAACCCCTTATAGAAGGGGGGTTAGAATGAACAAGGGTTCGAATGAACCTTGGTTCGAACGAACCCCTAGGGGTTCGCTCAAACCCCCTTTATTCCTCATCCCCCTCGAGACAGAAAAAAAAAACTTAAATTTTGGCACTTTGGAGCTCGGTTTGAAGATGAAAATGGAGGAATATTCACAAACCCAACTGGAATCAGGTAGTCCTCAGAATGAGCTATCCAACGAATATAATTTTAATATGTTTTGGTTTTTTTATGTATTTGCTTTTTTAGTTTTATAAAACATAGGTTTTTCATCGAAAATGAAGGTCTTTGTTCTGCACATGTGGAAAAATAGTAGATTATCAAAACAAAAAATTGAAAATATGAGTGCACCAGATATTGAAGTCCTTGATCCAATAGAAAAAAATAAATTGAATTTCAATAGATACAAAAAAAGTTACGTTATACGGTCGCGCTATGTCTGAATTGTAATTGGTTTAACTTTGAAACTTGATTAAAGAAAAAATATTCAATAAAAATCTATCTAACCAAGTGGAAGCACTAGATATCAGAGTTACGAATCTAAATTTGAAAGAATTAGAATTTTATCCTTCATGGAAAAAATTTATGCGTTATATGGTGTGCGTCACTTTTTAAAAATGTTGTTTTTTGAAAAAAAACTAGTTTTCGTGGGAAATGGAAAAAAGTGGAATCTGATTCCAAAAATTTTGAAAAAAATATTTTTAGAATCTAAAGAAAAAATGTGACAAGACTCTAGTTTGCATCATCTTCAAATTCTTCACAGTTTAGCCGCTATAGGTGCCCGAATGTGAAGATTTAGTTTAAAAAAATAATTTCAGTGTCTAGTTTGGCCAAAAATTGTAAACCACTATTGTGGGATCACCCATGAAGAAGAGAAACACTGGTGGAAATAGATTTCCCACCACGATATGCAACCTCATGCATATCTCTGTATAGGTGGGAAAAAAGACATGGACCCCATATGTATCTAGTCCAATGCTCGAACATCTACTCGATGCATATACCCCATCCCATAGGAAATTGATGGCCCCGCCTATCAAAAACAACAAGCCCCAAAACCAAACCATAGAGAACAACGAAAATGGGATTAACACTACCAAAAAAATTAGATAAATCTATCTAAATGTTGAACCTCCAAACGTCTCACACCAATAACACGACACATAGCACGGGTGCCCCATCAAATGGAGTATGTAACAAGCTCTCCATGAATGGGTATGCAAAGGATCCTCCACACATCCTGAAGAGTGATGGTGGCCTCCCCAGTAGGTAAATGAAATGAAGAGGTCTTTGAGTGCCACCTCTCTATGATAACAATCATCATCAAGCTATGACATCTGATGGTGGGCATGTAAAAAATGTGCCGCAACCCGAAAACATCTAGAAAATATAGCTCTAAAACATCAAAACTTATGATAAAATCAAATAGATCTTGTGGTCATCGCTTTCTCGACTGGAGTGGATTAAGGACCACCTATAATCATTCAACACACAATGTTAAGAATTTGCTAGATAAAAATGCAAAACAAACCTAAAACGACAAACAAAGTGACTTAGGTTTCCAAAAAAAGTCAAAAGCGAAAGTTGTGTGTCAAAAGCAAGATTTTTTTAATCAAAAGCGAGAAGTTTAAGCAAAAGTGATGAATTTATTGTCAAAAGTGATAAATGAAAGCAAGAGTGAAAAAATCAAAAGCGAAGAAAATTTTCAAAAGCGCAAATTGTTCACAAGAGCGAGCAAACCAAAGCAAGCATGTCAAAAGCAAAAATTTATAGCAAAGGCACGAACAAAAGTGAGAAATTAAGTCAAAAGTGCAAATATAAATCAAGTGCGAGAGAAAATAGCAAAAGTGACCATTTTAAAAAGGAAAAAGCGCCAAAATCGATGCAAAAGCACAAAATTCCTAAATCTTGTGCATTCGCCTAAGTTGTCTTTTTGCATTAATTATGAAAACATAGAAAGAAAAAAATGAAAATCAAAAGGGTACATACTGGGGCACCGATGCCTGCAGGCTGTCCAAACTCTCGAACCGTGTCCACGTGATGTGGAGCTCCTCGAATCCTCACCATAGCTCCTCGACAACTAGCAAAATGAGAAAACCAGAGGCAAGAATTCTCTATAGGCTCAAATTGAAAATGAGGTAATTAGAACCCTAATTACCTAATTTAACTCTCCAAAACCCTAATTTTTGCTTAATAAATCTTCCTAGGTTAAAGTTAGGACCTCCTGGGAACATTTGAATAAACAAAAAAGACCTATAGACTTAACTGCTCGTCCTCTACACATCGGAACTGAGATAATCTAGTGTCACAAGCCTGACCTCAAAATCAACATTTTTGGCCAACCTCTTGAGGGGGTAGCCTAGAGTCCTACCATCATTCTGCTGATCACCAAGGCATAGTGGGGCATATTAATTTTTTCAAATCTTGATCTTAAATGTCGAATCTTTGAAACAAAGCAACCAATACTTTGTCTCAAAGAGGGGAAAAATGTAGAAATGTAAAATTGACCTAACACCTATCACACACCTTAAATGACATTTTCATATCATCGACATTATTATCATCAAATATCACTGCATTTACATCAAAAGTTATAAATTCCTCTATTAATTGAATAATACAACATTATTTAATTAATTCACTTTTTCATCAAATTCGAGGTCAATTAAATAAATTACATTTATTTAATAAAGTCCTAATCTAACTTTATTCCTCCTAATTAATTAAATAACATCAATTATTTAATTATGTCACTAATTCACTTTATTCCCCTAAGTCGATTAAATTATTAAAATGTAATAGTTTAACTAAATCACTTTCCCTCCAAAAATTTGAATAAATAAATTATTCAAAACATCATCAAAAATCAAATCAAACAAATGTAACTTTGTTTGCAAAATTCAACTTGATTTGCATGTTCAACTCTAAAAATGATTAATTAATTATCCTCACCCACTTTCCTGATTGAGTAAATTATGAATCACTGATTGCTCAATCTATTTTTTGATTGATTGATCTATTTCTTGATAGATCAATCTATTTCCTAACTGATCAATCTATTTCTTGACTGACCAATCTATTTCTTCAATCACACTAATTATGTAATCAATTTGCATAGATTATGCCCATCTAAATCCTCTCAACATCTTTTGACTATTGATCAAGATATTCTACTATGCAATCCTAATCATCCATTTCAAATCACAAATTCTATATAACAAACCTCTTTCCTCACAAAAAGCATTGAAGAATTAGTACAGTTTATGCAATGAAGTAATGCCAAGATTTTAATTGACATTGCAAAATCTTCAACCAACATCTTTGATCAAACACACATACGCTCTTCAAGGCTCTCACACGAAATCATGGAGACTTCACATTGATACGAACAACCCAACATCTTCGTGAATACACTCCGACACAGAATGGTAAAGTTATTGTGTTATTATATTCTTGTAATTATGTTTTTTATTTCTTTAATTTCATAGTTTCATTTCGTGAGTGAAGGAATGAATTTTGTTTGTTGTTTTGAGTTACATTACTTTCTATTCAATTCAATTATCTTGTTTACACTCATAGATTTCCCCCTCATGTAGATGGATAGACCATTAAGACTGGTATACAGGAAGCACCAAGCTACTTTTCTAAGCGAGGTGATAGAGAGAAGGCTAAAATGTATAATGAAAGTGAAACATGGTTTAGTGATACTTGTAGTGAAGTGATTTTTGGGAGATAATTTTATGAAAGTCGAGCATCGCTATAGGGTGAATACGAATGCTATTTCCATGTGTTCTTGTAGTGATGCTGAATGAAGGTGAAAGCAAAGAGGTAGTGAGGACCCTATGTGAGAAGTTGTTTAAATCTTTTTTTTTGGGGGAGTTAGAAGATGTATTAGAAAATATGGACAATGATGGGAGAGTCCCCATTCCTATGGATTACTATGTGATTCGTAAGCATGGAATCCTGGTGGTGCGATTTCCTCTGATCACGTCACGACTTATGACAGTCTTGCTTCCTAACAGTCATGCCAAGGTGATGGGCATTGTGTTTCTAAAGTGGTGGGTTGGTCTACTTCAAGATGCAGAAGCACACTAGGTTCAAGACTTTGTCAAGGCTCCGAGCTGGGGGTTGGTTGTGTGTGGTCTCCGAATTTGGTAGGGGGATGTAGCTGTGGGTGAGGTGTTGCATGTGGGTCAAGTGATTTATGGTCGGTTCCTATGTCTATGGAAAGATCGAATGTGACTGGTGGGGTGCATTTTTTTGTGTCTTTGTTGTAAATTTCTAGTAGATAGAAATGCAGAAGGTCTAGGTTAGGAAGATAACAAAATATGCTCTACAATTTTGATATTTAGAATGTAATAGGGGAAGGAGTATGATAGTTAAAAGGGTTTGTAATGGGAAGGGGTATGATAGTGCAGA